>JABSTQ010006431.1:0-52679 GCA_013358835.2 Ixodes persulcatus | reverse complement strand
GCCAATGACAACTCTAAAATACGCTTACCGGCTGGCTATGCTGGGTCACAAAGACCTTCGAACTGATAGCAGCCCGGAAATTTTTCTTCTCTAAAGCTACACATTCAGGCTCGTATCGTCCACTGAATATCAAGCAAGAAGTGTCTCAGCAGATCTAATAATTCGAAATTCTCGAATTGTTATGCAGCAAACACACAAAAAATATCCTTACCTGCTCCCATGAACGCTTGTTATCCATCCTTCGCGCTTTAATGAGCTGGCGGGCCGAATACAGTACTTACCACCGCACCATTTACACTCTAAAGCACTAAAACACAAAATAATGTTCTCGAATACCGTTCTTTGTATGCTTACCCCCTGGCTTCTCCCGTCCTCGTGGCGTCATTTTTGCTTATTGTACACAGACGCCGACGACGATTCCCACCACTTCTAGCGACAAAAAATGTTTCCCTTTGTTTTTTGTTTCTTTTTTACTTTTTAAGGCACAGTGCACCTTCCTGGATACATTCAATATAATAATAGTATTTAGAACCCAAAGAAATACTGAGGAGAAGTGTTCAACGCACCTTAGGAGTTACAAGTTCTGGTTTCGTTTTCGTGGTCTCAAATGTTCGCCGCCAGGGGTTTTCTAGGTACTCCGTCGGCTCCGATGTGCATGGCGGCGCCCCGGACGCGTATCGTCCACGCCGTGCCACGCACTTCGACCTGCTGTTACAAAGGTAAGCAGTACATTGATCTGATTTATGTTAATTTTGAATTTTCAGAAGTTCTGTATACCATAGCGCAGACGCATTTTACCCTGAAACGTATGAAAGCCAGGACAAAAAACACATAATAGATATGCTTATTGTGAAAGATGGTAGGAGTGGTAGGAGTCGCATAGCAGTTCTGTGATTTGAGTGGTGTCCCGGTCTTAGATTTGGCAATGTTTCTGTAGTTTTAATCCGATAAATGCTTAGCCAGGTAAATAGATTAAGCGATAGTTTAGGGACGAGTGTTCATTCTGAATTTTATATACCTAAACACGAGGCACCAGCTGTAAAGTATAAATCGCATGCAAGCGATTCGGCGAGCGACGAGACAAGCGACGGTGATCCGCTTTGCTGTCGCTAGATCAGTGGCGACTCTCGCGACGAGGCAAACCGCATGAAAGCGATAGGAGCAAGCGACTAAGACAGTGAGCGACGTTTTCGAGAAATCCAAAAGCCGAGCGACGTGACAGGTGACAGTCAAAAATCTCCGTCGCTCGTCGCTGACTCGTCGTTGTCGCCATCACTCGTCTCGTCGCTCGCTAAATCGCTTACATGCAGTTCGGCTTTAAACCTTTGTCGCTCGTCGCTGTCACTCGTCTCGTCGATCGCTAAAACGCTTGCACAGTTCAGCCTTAATTGTCGGGAGAAAGCTCCTGTTTAGTCTGGTTTAGTACATCAATATGTAGACCTGTTTACTCATAGAATTTGACGAGGCGTTCTTTTCTTTTAGGTTTTGTATTATAGTGCTCCCCGATAGAAATTCAACCGGGATCTTTCTACCAGACACGGAGTCACAATCGTCCCTTTGCGGTTTTGATTCCGGAAAGTAGAACAGTGTCCGATGCGGGATCTAGTCATTGTGAAGTGAGTGACGGTGACGAGGAGTACTTGCCAACGAAGGGTTTCATAACTTCCAAGCGACAACGAAACTGAAAGCGGATTACCACCTGCCAGTTTCGTCAACGTCAAGAAACCAACAAGAGGCACCACCGCAAGTTTTCGACTGGCGAAAGAAAGACCGGTGTTTTCTGGAGCCTGCAGAACCCGTGTGTTGGACTCTGATGATGTCAAAAGTACACTGAAGTATTTTTAAGTTTTCATTGATGACAAGCTCGTGCCGATGATTGTTGACGAAACAAACCTCTATTTTGTGCGTCAGGCTGGAGCATCTGGAAGCAGAATAGTGGATGAGATACAGCAGTCTGTTGGCATTTTGCTCACCATGGGAGTAGTGACGATGGCAGCCTACGAGGACAATTTGTCATAGAATCTGCGGTGCCCTTTTTTGTTGCAGGTGGCATGCCCCTCAACTGCTTCAAAAAGCTACGCAGGATGTTCCACTTCGTGTCAGAGGAATACCCAGGTGCCAAAATTTCGAAAGTGAGGCAGCTTTTTGATGAGTTTGCTGCTCCAAGTCGAGGATGATACGACACAATCTATTGACGAGATGATGGTACCGTAGAAAGGTACCCGTGCTGGTAAGTTCATTCTAAAAAAAACAAACATGTATTCTTACATTCTTTGTTCCATATAATAAACCCAAAACTTCAGTTCGAATTACACCGCACTTACATCGATCTGACGGTACTAACTTTCACGAGACGCTTGATAGCCGTGTGGTAAAACTTAATAAAAGAGCTAATGTACGTGTTACTGACTTCAAAAAAATAATCGGTGTTTTCTTGGCCCTACTGCAAAACCTCAGTGTTTTTTTTTTCTGTGATCCTTGATACATAATTTAGCTATTTAATAAGTTATATCGCACCGTTATCAAGCCCCTCGTAAAATGTGGAACCGTCTGTTCGACTATAGTGCGCTGTACGTCAAATTGAAGTCTTGTGGTGCATTATATGTTACAAAAGGGTGTAAGGTGATACCCTTTTTTAGAATGTTACGCCAGTATATTCAGCCAAAACCCCAATAAGTGGGGCTTCAAATGGTTTATGACATATTTCTCTATGCTCGGAAGGACACTTTCTGCAAGTCGAACTTCACAAGCGAAGAAGAGACTTTGGGTGTTGGAAGAAAAGTTATCACAGACCGATGCAAGACATCAACCCCATCAACCCCAAAACACGGTGGTGTTTTTCGACAACTACTTTTGCAGTGTTGAGCTGGTAAATTATCTTGAGGAGAAGTTCCAGATTGAGTCAATGGGCACTACACGGAATGTGAGAACTCGAGGGTGCCCTCTCCAGGATGACAAAACACTAATAAAGAAAGGACGTGGGACTCTAGACCAGCAGACTGACAAGAACTCCGAAGTAACCACGACCGAGTAGGATTATAACAAAGTTGTAATTTTGTGCGGCAACTTTTTGGTGTTCAGCCTCTCGGATCGGTGAAAAGATATTCGAAAGAGAAAAAGTCTAAGGTGGCCATAACAGGTCCCCGTATCATCTTCGACTACAACGCACATATAAGCGAGTTGGACCTCGTGGATATGTTGATAGAGCTGTACCGCACACTATTCAAGCGTTACTGCATGCGGCTCTTTGCTCAGATCCTAGACATTGCAGTGAACAATGCGTGGCTGCTCTACCGACGGGAGCGCTATCTTCTGAGAGTGAAACCAGAACTTCCTCTGAAGGATTTTAGATTTCTTATTGCAAATGCCCTGATCAGGACACACAAGCCAAAGCGTCGACGACCTCCTTGCAGCAGTGGGCCTGCAGAGAAAATTAAGCACCATGTCCAGCCGCGACCTTCTGTGGAAGTGCGGTACGACAGTGTTGGGCATTGACCAGTGTTTGCAAAGAAAGGACGCTGCCGAGACCGTCCGAGTGGTCAGACGCAAATTAAGTGTGCTAAATGTGGCATGAGCCTGTGTTTTGTACGTGGTAGAAATTGCTTCCTCGCCTTCCAACAGCAAACCCCTTAGGTACCCGAACAGTACAATGTATCTCTCGGATACAAAAGCGTGTGGCCTACACAAGGACTAATTTTCGCTATGTAAATATTTTCTTAGTGCTAAAAGCGCTCTTTCTTTTGATTAAAAATGTTTCAGGTATTTTCTAGCAGTCGTTGTTATGTGCCTTAAAGGGTTAATTTTCACTAGTGTTGTTGCTTTTTTTTGTGTATTTTTTACACTTGCGATATTGAAGAAACTGGTTGCAATGCAGTACTGAACCAAGAAAAATGTAAATTGAAAATAACACCCTGTCAAACCAAAAATATTCGTGCACAATCTGGCAACAGAACATAAAGCAATTTTTGAAAACTTATTTTGGGGGTGAAAAGAAAGAGAAAATGGCAAGATCTGGGACTGTATATTTCAAGTGCTTATAAAGCATGCAGCCACCAGTTGCACACACTACATTTCGAACTTAATTACAATGACTAATTGGGTGACCTAGCACTAATTGGAGCGAAAATTAGGTGACCCAGTGCCAATTGAATTTGATTGATCCCAGTTGGGACAACCAGTTGAAAAAATTTAACCCAATTAGAGTGACCAATTTGGTCGCCAAGTGCCAACTGTATTTTATTGGTCTTAATTGGGGTAACCGATCGGGGATTTGCAAAATCCGGTGTCCGCAAACCAGAAACGTCTTCCGCTTAACCTTTTCCACGGATTTGGCAAGGCCCAGTGTCTGCTAACCAAAATTTTCCGCTCTGAACTATTTCCACTTTGCCTTTTCACCGGATTTGGCAACGTCCGGTGTCTGCAAACAGAGAATTTTTGCTCCGGACAATTTCCATTTTGCATTTTTACCGTATTTGGCAAAGTCCGGTATCCGCAGTCCGGAACATTCATTTCCGGATTATTTCCACACTGATGTTAAACCGTGCTTCTATTTCAGGACTGCTTTCAAACCGGCTTTTTTGCTAGGACATGCACATGTAGAAAGTATCCATACTCAGAACGTCTCGAGAATTGTTGACTTTATTAGCTAACAAAACACGATTTTTCCTTATACAAAAAACAAATAAGTGTAGTATGTCATTCACAAATCCAATTACGTCTTATCCTAATAAGCGATCTCGAAAAAACAATCATTGCATAGTCAGCACAAGCAGATAGACTGCACCGCTGAAAATTTCACTTTAAAGATTACGGGATCCGTAAAATATTCCGCAAAATACTGTAGTTATAAAGATATTACGCAATACTCGCATCGCTCTAAAAATAAATCGATTATCTACGAATGTACCAATAAAACACCTAGAGTACCTCAGAGATTGCTTTGAGTGGTACGAGGAAAGGCATAGTTTTGTCATATAAATAGAACAAAAAATTAATCTCAACACTCAATGTCGACTCAAAACTTATATCATCATGCTAGGGCCCCCAGTGCAGTCTGGTCACTAAGTTATACTCATTCAAATGTCATACTCAATATACCAGTAAAAACTGAGGCACATCCCGGAGTACACTTTTGGTACATATATAGTACAGAACTAGTATACTTTATTATATTGATTTTTTTCTTGAGCTCTAAGATAGCACAAGAGTATGTCATTCGTTACGGTGCTTCTACAGTGATTAGTTCGTTGAAAAAGTCGTCCCTATGAAAACTTTTCTAGAGATTCTGTGGGCAAAGTGATTGACAAATCACATAGAACTCATTTGACTTCCTTGATTAGTTGATGAGCCTCCTGATGAGTTCTTGATGTATGTCTAAAACATATTAGCCCTCGTGTGTATAAGCATAATTAAAGATCACGCACAAAGAGACAAGGACAAAAGAGGTAGCAACACAGAACACAGAAAGGCACATACTCACAACTTTGACGTAATAGGCGAAAACAAAATGAAAGAAAACATGTATAGCTGCGCAAACTGGCTTCCGACAGCTACAGGCAGAGGAGAGGGAGATTAAGAAACAAGCTCTCCGTCTTTTGGAGCGTCTGCCGTTAACTCAAGTGGGTGGCAACAATGAAAAGAAAAGCCGACGGACGGCGCCTCAAGGTCTCTTTTGTACAAAATCGCGGATGGAAGCGTGTACTTTCCGAGCAATAGCCACTGAAAGGCGTATGTGGCAACGGAACATGTCGGCATATCTCCAAGACACCTCCCCGGATTGCGAACTGATTATTACTTTTTTTTTGTTCAAAATTTTTAATATGTTTTTCAAACCGTAGTGACAAATGTAATTTCCAATCAAAGTTGATTTAGCGTAAACGAACAATACCTTTCTTTATTCCCTTCCTTATGATACTTCACATAGCTCAGTCAAGGCCGGTATTGAGCCGCAAAATGAACATTCTGTCCAGAACTCACGGAGGGTGTCTACAAACAGTTTTCTTGAGCTACAGCAATTTTATTTAGAATCCACAATCGTCGGATGACAAAAGGGCGTATTTTAACAGAAATTGGGTGTGTCCATTGGGTACTGTGTCGCGCTGTCCTAAGTAATATTTTTCTTGCGATAATTGACCGTGCTACTGCAGTCGCAATAAAGTCCACGCCAGTTCCTAACGTGCTCTGATATGTAGGTTATTTCCTTTCAATGCACAAAAAATATTGCGGATAACGATGTAGTTAGTACGATTCTATACATATTTCGTACTTGCCGTTTTGGCCTTACGTTTACATTTGAGAAGCCTAAGGAAGGAGGGTCCCACGTTTTAAACCTGCCCCTATCATTTTACGCCGATCACTTGTGCGGGTCATTCTCATCCGTCCAAAAAAAGTATTTTTCGCGACTTTCGGTTGGACTATAATCACAAGCACCCGATAAGAATCACATATGCGAAGCACATAAACGCAAGGCTCACCTAAATTCCTACGCAGCTCCGACAGACACCGTGATCCTCTACAAGTGGCGCGCGTTTTCCGCGGTGTCCCTCTTTTCCTCCCTGGTGCGGGAAATGTGAGAGGCAGCATCAAAGTTGCGCCTCTCTCCTCGCATTTCAATCCGCTGTAGACATAGAGGTAGACATCAACTCGAAAGAAGGTGAGGCTCCACCGACTATTGACAACCTATCGAACCGCGCGTCATCGTCGTGAACGGGAAAGGGGGGTTTTCCGCTGGGCGCAGAGGCAGCACTGGCCGAACCGGCCGGACATCTGGGCATTGGCGCAAGAATGCAAGCTGGTTTGCAGACATAAATCTGAACACAAAATTGAAGGGAAGCGAACATAGACTGATAATAATCTCAAGTGAAACTTCCCCCGCATTGCTGCCGCTTCGGAACGGCAAGGCAGAGACGCGGACATCAGCGGTAACAGCTGGCGGTCCCGATGCGTCCATATCACTGGTGACGCCTTTATGTGCACAAAGAAGCATCGAAACGTCACCTGTAAGAAAACGGCACCTGCAGGAAACGTCACCTAAATGGTTTCCTGCTCATTTTGCAGAAAAACACTGGAATTGTTCATTGTTTGAAATTAAGTAAGGTCAACTAGCGCCCGAGTAACGGCAAAACGAACACGACTAACCTTTTGTCTGCTTTCTTTTTGTGCTCATCTATTGCTGTCTTGCTGTCTTTGTCATTCTTTCTATTGGGACCGCCGATGTCAGCGGCTCACCACTGCGCATGCACCAGTCCCTAACTGCTTCTTGGTTTAGCGCTGCCCCTAAGTCTTCTAAGGCAAACATGGGGGCGCTCTGTATCGCTCGCTTCCGGAGAAATCCGCCATGATCGGTGCACTTTTAGGCACGTTCATCTGCAATGAATGGTGCAGCCGGCTTTCGCCTTGACTTCCTTCGCCTAAGTCGTAAGGTATACTGATGATCTCACTCCTTCTTTAGGTTGTATTCACATTCTTGCCGTTTCTAAGCCTCGAGAGACGCGTAACTGTTGACGTAGAAGCATCGCGCGAATATTCGTGCCATGTCTTGACTCGATCTCGCACACGAACGAAGACAAAAAAGAAACAGGTAAGGCGCGCGCAAGTGATGACTAGCAACTCACCCAAAAGGCTCAAAAGCAAAAAGCTTGGCTCGAGCAAAGTGCCGGAATACAGCAGGTCTGACCGTTTCTGCCTCATAGAAAGGTTTTTATGTGTAAAATCCTACGGAAATGATAAACGGCAATGAACAAAAATTGTACTTCGTGCAAATACCGCTTAGAACGAATCCCTGACATTAATGACCTACCAAACATGTGTTCGTTTTCACCACACGCAATAAAAGTCGCAGCAAAATTAGAGAAGAACGAGAAGCGTTCATACCTTAACTCGCACCACAGCGGAAGAAACATTTTCTTTCACAGTGCTTGAACCCAGAACAACCTGCCACGTGATCTAGAGCCGAATGTATGCCGCCAAAGCACATGACTCACGCTGAGTTCCGGTGAATGTTATAGTTCGGCTACTGTCTTCATTGCAGCGATTGGACACGGGCCACTACCCGAATGCTTCTCGAGCTATCGATTATCACGAGGCCTAATCGAGTGCTCATGCAATGCTTGGGATCAATCTATGAGCGGCATTCGAATATTGTCACTGGGGAATACTGCGATCCCAAAGCTACGTCATCAAGTTTTGGGAAGAAGAGATTGAAAGAAAACGCTCGCTTTTGTCTTCGAAATAACACCGCAAAAAATGTTTCTTGCTCAGTGGTACTGCATGCGAGTGTACTTGGGCCCTACTAGTGCCAGTAAGCTCGTGTAAAGCGAAAAACATTCGAAGCGAATATAGTTACACGGCCCTTTAAAGGTGGCGGTCCCACAACGGCCATCTTGAACAAGCCATTTGTTCAACCACTAAATGGCGGCACTCAGTCTTGTAGACAGGAAACTGGCTTGTGGCTGTGATGTTCCTCCTGGGCTCTTAATTTCCTCCTTTCTGCTTTTCGCCCGTGCACGTTCAGCACTCAGCGTGTGCTCTCGCTGACACTTATGCCAGCAAACGTGCCAGTGGTGCTAGCACTGCCCAGTTCACCCACGAGCGGAGCCCAGCTAGCTTATCTACCCGAAGAGAGTTTCAAGCTGGGCAAATTTTGTTCTTCGATAACTGGCTTTGTTCCCCGCTGCAGGGTTGGCCAACCCATTTCGGTAGAGGCTCACAAGGCTCACAAGACAGTAGCTATCTTTTCAACTATTCAAGAAATAAAGACATATTCAATCAATCAGTGAAGAAGGTTATCAGTCGATAAAGAATATATATATAAGACATCAGGCCCGTAGCCAGGAATTTTTTCCGTGAGGGGGGGGGGGTGGACTTTTTGTGGCCACGACTTCCAAGCATTGCAAGAAGGGGGGGGGGAAGTTAGGGATTAACTGCATCAGTAGAGCTGCCAGGGTTTTGAGATCTTTCTTAGCAAAAGAGACAATTAGCCTGCGATTTTCGGGCTCGTCACCATTCGAAAGACGTCTATAATCTCCCTCAAGACATGCTCATAAAGATTTAGAAGAATCGTGTGAGTCGGGAGCGCAGCCGGGACATTCTCGTCTTTGCGTACCTATCGGGTGCTGACTGTTGAGTGCGGTGTCTTCTGCTTCTTTGTGATGCTCCCGGAGGTGGTTGTTTACTCAGCGACCTGTTTGGCCGATGTATTCAGTGCCGCAGGACATGGGTCTGGAACGTTCAGCTTAGTCCTGCACGTGTGAGCCTGTTAGCTTGTGTGTTGGTGCGGCAAGGCAGTGGGATCTAATCCCTTTCTGTATACTGCCTTGCATAGGTCTCCCAGCCTCGATTTGCATGTTGAAAAGTACACGTGTCCAATCTTGAGGCTATGTACTTAAAACGGTGGGTCAGCGTGTACATCTGCACAGCGCGAGCCAAGGTGTTCGTAAAAAGCAAGAAAAAAAAACAGCCTTTCGATGACATCCGCTAAGCCGTCCTGGATCTCTTCCTCCCTTCCCCCCCCCCCCCCCCCCCTGGCTATGGGCCAGTAAGACATGCATTGTGAGCATTTTGTGAATGAAAGAGCGTTTGTACGATACAAACGTTTAAGTTCATTTTCGTTGTGTGTCAGAGCGCAGCCGACATAACAGGTCAATGAGGCCAATCAAGCAGAGCCAAAAACCACTACGTCACGGAGCTCGACGTCTTTTAGTGCGTTTGCTGTCTCCAATTAAAGCAATCGGGCGCAAACTATGCACCATCGCCTTGTGCTTTTAGTATATGTGTTTGTGCTTGTGTACCTCGTAGTCTTCGACAGCATTTTGATTTATGATAAAGCAAGCTATAACAGTCTCTTTTTACAAGATGAGTGTTCAAAGGAGCGCTCCTTATAACTCATCATTTTGATGATAGTTTGAATGAACGTGATTACCAATTATCTGACCTTATAAATAACTACCCGATATTGTTGAAATACTACGCCAAAGTCGAAGAATCCGGATATTCACGGAAAGACTAAAAGCGTATTGTTTAGCCGCAGTGACCTAAACTTAAAAATTCTTCTGCGACTGGGTTGCAGATTTCAGTGTTTTTTAGAGTGCTTTTGATATTTTTATTAATAATTAAAAATCTTGATAATCGGATGTGGAAAAATATACCAAAGTATTTCATGCATCTTTATACATATCTTCTGTTTCACCCAACAGAAATGAGAAATGTTACATAAACGCGGACATTGTATATTACTGAATGTGATCTTAATTATGTCGATGTGAGTGATCTCTGTCTGAAAGGCTTGATGACGTTGGTATTATGCGCCCAGGGCCGAGAAAGCAACGCTCGGTCACGTTCTTCTAGAAGGTTCTCGTTTAATTTTTCTCCGGACGTAACACCTATCATTTATTCCTGTTTTCTTGTTCTATAATGTGTGTGTTTATGCTAACCCCGAGCTCGAGCCTTCTTTTCCCAATCTTCGAGATTGTGGCGCACTCTAGATAAGAGGCCGCCGCGACCTTGTCGAGTCAGTCTCGCCCCACGTTCGTCTGCTCTTAGGACGACTGCGACGCCCGCGACGCTCTGGTGTTATCTTCCGTTTCCTTTTTTATTTTTGTTTTGGGCACACGTTCGCCCCATTAAGCGTTCAGTTTACTCAGTTATTCACCGCCTCATCACTTGTGATTTGTGATATTTTGGTGGTCGTGCGGGGTCCTGCATGTGCGTGCAGCGTTCCCCTCCAAGAGCCCGCAGTGCAAGTCCGATTCCAAGCCCGGTGAGAAGACCACTCTACGCGCTACGCGGAAGCTGAAACTCTGACCAGCCGCCGCACCAAGGGACATGATCCTAAAAAACGGTTCGCTGCTGGACAAGCCCAAGCCGAAGAAGACGACGATAGCCAACCAGGCTCAGAACCCGGCCACTTCTGCATTAGAATACCTGCCCGTCGAACCCAGAACTCCAACGCTTTTCCCCGGAGACGCCCACGAGGACATCAAGGACTGGCTGCAACACTATGAACGTGTGGCCCACCATAACGGGTGGTCAGCTGAGCACTGCTTGTAGAACATTTATTTCTCGCTGGAAAGAAATGCGAGGCACTGGCTGGAAAGCCGCGGGGCTTCTTTGACTTCGTGGGAGGTGTGCAAGCAAGAACTGAAGAAGACGTTTGCCTGCCAACACCGACGTGAGAGGGCCGAAGATCTCCTGCGAACAAGAACTCAAGGCCTAAATGAGAGTATCACCAGCTTCGTCGAGGATGCTCGACGAAGCTCGGTGCTCAGCCAAGCTTCGGCGAAGCGCCGGTGCTTGACGAAGCCGATTCTCAGGCTGGTAGCCTGAGGATCGGCGCCTGAGCGCCCGCGCAAATCCTCAGGCTACCGAGGAGAAGAAGCTGCTCCACCTGAGGAGGGGTGCGGAAAGCGAGATATTCGGCGGTCTCATCCGCAATCCTCGACAACTGTCGACGGGTTCGTCATGGAGGCAACGAATATGGAACGGGCCCTACTAGCACGCGGAAGACACTACCAGCGACACCCTGGCGTAACTACTCTGGCGACATCCGGAACCGAACTGGGCACCACTCTCCCCGGCATCCGGGACAATATCTGTGAAGTCGCCCAGGAGGAACTGAAGAATGTGCTGCCCCCTGCCGTACGCCCGGCCTCGCTCTCCATCATCGGGGTTGTGCGGGAAGGAGCCCACAGAGCACCAACCAGAGGCTCCCGTCGTCGTGGCAGTCCCTGAAGAACCCTCGTTGACTTACGCCGCAGTGGCCCGACGGCCACCGCCTCCCCCTCGCACCTATGGCAAACCGCTCCAACGTCAGTCTTCTGCGCCGCAGCACGATCGACGCCACGACGACCAGGTCTAGTATGCCTGCCAGGAGCCCCGCGTACCCCGGAAGGCCGACGTGTGGCGAAAGCCCGACCGACGCCCACTGTGCTTCCATTGCGATGAAGCAGACCACACCTACCACCGATGCCCATACCGATGACTCGGGCTGCGCGGGTTCCACCCGAATGACCTGCGCCCCAGTTATGGTGAACGACCTCGGGAGATTGACGAGTACCTAAAACGACCTCAGTCCCCCGACCCTGCATCCCGCCGAGAGTTCCGGTCGCCGTCGCCACGACGTTCAGCTTCGCCGATCCACCCACCCCGACGTGAAAGCCTGTCGCCCCTTGATCCTCGCCGGAGAAACTAGGCGAGGCAACCCCTGGAGGCGGAGTTGCCGAAGACGACCGACGCCAATATCCTCCACGAACGTCGGAGGGCCCCTACTCGAACACTACCAAAGACCGAAACGACTCTCCTGCAACGGTTAAGAATAACCTAAACGTCGTTGTCGGCAACCACGACGCGTCGGCTTTCCTCGACACCGGAGTACACTACTCCGTCCTGAGTGGAAGGCCCTCCTAACGCCTTCGGAAAGTGACGACACCGTGGGATGGCCCGCAGATACGAACCGCCGTAGGGCACCTCATAACACCAGTCCGGATTTGCACTGCTCGCGTCGAGATCCACGGTGAGACGTGCCCTGTCAAGTTCGTCGTCCTGCAAGACTGTTCGTGGAACGTAATTCTCAGAATGGACTTTCTTTGCGAGTATGGCGCTGTCATCGATCTCGGAGCAAACTGGCTGACGCTAAAAAAACCTGCTCCACCACGGGAGGAACCCAAAGCGACGTCATCCGCTGTCCGAATCCTCGCAAGCCACGTGAAGGTGGTCGAGCGTTTTCGTACCCGTCGGAATCGATGAGGCTTTCGGCGGCCACGTTCTGCTCGAGGGAAGCCTCCAGTTGCTTCTAGTAAGAGGGATCAGCGTCGCAAGAGGCATCGCGGAGCTCCAAGACGGACACACTGTTGCACTCGTAACAAACTTCCGACAGTAGGCTCAGCGCCTTACGAAGGGCACCGCCGTCGGTCACGCCGAGGAGCTCGCGGACTCAGTCGCAATGGCCGGAATAGCAGAAGACCTCTCTTCGATGCCACACAAAACAACGCCACATTCGCAGTTCCACATCGATCCAGCCCTACCTACCTCACAACGACGACAACTCAGTGACCTTCTCGCCGAGTTCAGTGAGTGCTTCTCCACGTCGTCAAAGGTTCGCCAAACAACGGTTGCGAAACATCGAATTATTACTGATGACGACGCGCTTCCTGTTAATCGGTCGCCGTATCGTGTCTCTGTGAAAGAGAGAGAAAAGTAATCCAGGAGCAGGTCCGAATAATACTCGAAAACGACATCGTCCAGCCCTCAGACAGTCAATGGGCTTCACCGGTAGTCCTGGCGAAAAAGAAATACGGGACTCTTCGGTTCTGCGTGGACTGTCGAAGACTAAACGCCGTAACAAAAAAGCAACAAAAAAACCTCTACCCCATGACACGCATCGACGACACCCTGGAGCAGCTGCGCCACGCCCGATACTTTTCGTCGCTGGTCCTGTAGAGTGGGTACTGGTAGATCGGGGTAGACAAACGGGATCGTGAGAAGACTGCCTTCGTCACGCCAGACGGACTGTACGAATTTAAAGTGATGCCGTTCGGACTGTGTACAGCAACTGGCGACGTTCCAGCGCGGAATGGACACCGTTCTTTCTGGCTTGAAATTGCAACGCTGCCTCGTCTATCTCGACGACCTGGTGGTATTCGCAAGCGACTTCGACGGGCACATGAGACGTTTGCAAGCCGTGCTACAGGCTATCCTGGATACTGAACCAACACTAAAGCCTTCAAAATGTCGGTTCGCTTACGGCGGGCTCAAATTCCTGGGCCATGTCGTGAGTGCTCAGGGTGCAATCCATGATCCTGCAAAGACATCCGCTGTTGCCGAATTTCCGAAGCCATCAGACAAGAAAGCCGTCAGAAGATTTCTTGGGCTCTGCGCTTACTACAGACGTTTCGTTCGCGATTTCGCCAAAATGTCCGCACCGCTCATGCATCTGACGAAGGACGACCTGAACTTCCAGTGGGGGGAGGAGCAAAAACAAGCGTTCAGCGAAATTGAAGGAAAGAGTCCAGTCGCCCCCTATCCTCGGACGCTTCGATCCATCAGCGGAAACAGAAGTTCACACCAACGCCAGCAACGCCGGACTCGCAGGGAAAAATTACTTGACGCCCAACAAGGAACGTCTCGCTGTTATCTGGTCGTTGACCAAGTTCCGCCCTAAGTGTACTGGATCCCGTTCCGCGTTGTCATGGACCACCACGCTCTCTGTTGGCTCGCCAACCTCAAGGACCCGTTAGGACGCCTCGCTTGCTGAAGTATTCGAGTACAAGAATTCCACGTAACTAATGTGCATAAGTCTGGCCGCAAGCATAACGACGCCAACTGTTTATCTAGGGCCCCAGTCGACTCTCCTCCCGAAAGCACTGACGACGACGATGACGCCCGTTTTCTCGGCGCAGTTACTGATACCGACATGAGAGCACTTCAACGAGACGACCCGGAACTTCGCGCCGTGATCGACCACCTCGAAGGTCAAAGCAGTCCAGTTCCGCGAGTTTTGGGCCGAGACTTGTCAAGCTTCATTCTGCGGCAAGGCGTGCTCTTGAAGAAGAACTTCGGAACGAGCAACCCTGCCTGGCTGCTGGCTGTTCCGGCCAGCCTGCGAGAAGAAATTCTTCAAGCATGCTACGGCGACCCGACGGCTGGACACCTTGGCTACAGCTGGACGCTCGCCCGGATTTGTGACAGGTGCTACTGGCCGAGACTTTCGAAAACAGTCAATCTGTACACACAGTCCTGCCACAAGTGCCAACAACGTAAGAAGCCTCCGACGAAGCCAACAGGATTCCTGAAGCCGATACCTTCCCCGACTACACCCTTCCAGCAGGTCGGAATGGATTTACTTGGGCCGTTCCCAATATCGACGCAAGGAAATCGGTGGGTTATCGTCGCGACCGATTATCTTACACGATACGCCTTGACAAAAGCGCTGCCATCGCGAACAGCACTGGAAGTCGCCAAGTTGCTCCTGCTTCGACACAGCGCATCTGAAGTGCTGATCACAGATCGAGGATCATCTTTCATGGCACAGCTTACTGAAGAGGTTCTTCGGGTCAGTCACACCAGCCATCGACGAACAACCACTTATCATCCGCCGACCAACGTGCGAACGGAGAGCCTCAACAACTCAACAAGACGATCGCCAACATGATCTCCATGTATGTCGACGTAGAGAACAAGACGTGGGACAAGGTGCTGCCGTACTTTACGTTTGCGTTCAACACAGCAGTTTAAGAAACCACGGGAACGACGCCGTTCCAACTGGTTCACGGCCGGGCGGTTACCACGATGCTCGACGCCATGCTGCCTCACGTTCCAACCGATAATGTCAACGACGACGCCCAACTGATCTCTAAACGCGCGGAGGAAGCTCGTCAACTGGCAAGAATCAAGGTTCAAGAGTAACAGCGAGTCGAGGCACGCCGGTATAACCATCGTCTCCGGGACGTCCACTTTCAACCCGGAGACCGGGTATGGGTGTGGACACCGATAAGGCAGGCGGTCTCAGTGAGAAGCATATCAAGCGCTACTTTGGGTCCTACAGGGTTCTTCGCCGTCTCTGGGACTTAAACTACGAGGTACTTCCCGACGGAACTCGACCATCAAGACGACGCCAACCGCGACCCGAAGTAGTCCACGTCGTGCGCCTCAAGCAGTATTATGAACAATAGAACTTTGGACTTTCGTCAAACTGTGAACTGTGTTTGGCGATTCTGCCGTCCGTTCGTTGTGGATTTGTGTTTTCGGTTTGTCTTGCATCGGGACGATCCGCTTTTAAAGGGGGGCGGGGGATAATGCCGCGCACAGGGTCAAGAAGGCAACGATCGGTCATGGGCTTCTAGAAGGTTCTCGTTTATTCTTGCTGCGGACGTAACTCCTATCATTTATTCTTGCTTCCTTGTTCAAGAAATTGCGTGTTCATTCTCGCCCCAAGCTCGAGCCTTCTTTGCTGAATCTTCAAGATAGTGACGCACTCTAGATAAGAGGCCGCCGCGACCTTGTCGAGTTAGTCCCGCCCCAGCGTTCGACTGCTTTTACGCCGACTTTGAAGCCCGCGACGCTCTGCTCTTATCTTCTATTTTCATTTTCATTTTTGTTTTGGCCTCAAGTTCACCCCGTTAAACGCTCAGTTTACTCAGTCATAAACCGCCTCATTCCTTGTCAGTTGTGACAATATTAAATATTGTGATAACGATGCTTAGTTAATGTCAATCTGATTATTTTTGTATAATTGCTTTTCGTTTACACACACTGATCCTGCACACCGTTGACTGCGGTAAAAAAGTTGCTGATGGTCTCCTCAGAAGACGTTTTAATGCGAAAAGATATTTGCTCATTACGCGAAAGTTCGGCGGCGTCGGCGGCGTGACCAAGCGATGGTATCGAAATTGGTTGACGGTAAAAACAAGTCAAAAGTGCTCGGATTGACGTCAAATTTCTCACAAATATTCCTTTAAACAAACTACATTAATTCCTTTGGAAGAAACTTTGGTACAAATCGGTCAGTGTGGGAAACGAACCCGTTTTACCGGGGTGCGAGAAGAGAACGATTTCCCGACGCCATGGCGGCTCCACTGTTCTGGTTGACTAAAGGTGTGCCTAAAGCCTGTTTCATATTAAGCGACTGTTGCGAAAAATATCGGTGCGACAGCCGACGCAGCGAGTGCAATCGCAATGTTTGATTTCACATGCTCCAACAACCGCGCGATTTCTGTCGGCGCGGCCGGCTGTTCTGGCACGGACGCGACGCGTGTGACGTTGCCTAAAATACAACGAAAACGTCTTACTAAACGCAAATGTTTTACGAGTACAATATGTAACTAGAAATTTTTATTCATTGAGCATTAAACACACGTTTTAAGGTGTCTAAATGTATTTTTGAATACGCAACTGTCGGGGATGAAAGCTGCAAAATGAACGGCTGGTTGACGATGAAGTGATAGCACCAACGTTACTAGAACCCCTCAGTTGGGACACTGCCATAGAGCCTGCTTTAAAAAAAAAGTGGCTCCAATCCGTACTCGAGAAACCGAGCTAATGGCGATCTCAACGCCGCCATTTCTCCCGCAGCGTCCACTCCGGGAACTGCAAGGATGCACGTCAAGTCGGTCAAGGGCCGGTGGCGCCATCTCGCAGGGCCATCTCGCAGTAGCTTTGTAAAGGAACTTTCATGTTTCAACTCGTCGCTAAAGGGTGGCGCTGTTATCGTGTTTAGCTCGGTCTCGGTGGACGCCAGTGGCCCAGGTTTCAAGGGTGAGTTTCCCAACTGAGGGTTTTAGTAACGCTGGATAGCACCGATTCCATAGAGTAATATACACAAGGTAAAGAGCGGACACTGCCATAGGCCCCAGCGGCCCAGATAGACTAGTGACAAGTAGCGCTCCTAGCGGGCGACATTAAGCATTATCTGATTCCGGTTCCGGTCAAGTTAGTTTCGGTTTCGGTTTGGGCGTTTCTGCTCCGGTTCTTCGGTACACTTATCTCTTTCCTTCCCGCCTCGCTCCTCACTCGGCTGTCGGAAGCTCCTCGACTCCCGAAGCCGCTGGTTCTTTTGGTTTTTTTTTCGAATATTGACGCACTTTAGTTTTAATTTTTACAATAGAATCCGTGCAAAATGTGTCAAACAATATTTCAACTTACTTCACAAAACAGAGGTGTATTTCTTTTTTTCCTATTGTAAAACATCGAAGTTACACAATCGCCACATTGGCTCCTGGCTGGTGGAACATTTTGGGGTAAACAACAGTAAGTGGTTTGAAAACATTTTACTGAACCACATTTATGTATACATGATTTACTTCAGAAGCTCTGTATGTTTTATAGACCTTTTCCGCTTACTCTCGCCCCCGACCGCCAAGTAGGCATATTCGGTATGGGCGACGAAAAAGTATTAAAACGTTTCAACCTGCAAATAGTAAAAAATAGAGGGGAGACAAAACGATAATGGGTGACGGTTACGCTTACCTCCTAAATGTCTTCTATTGGCGTGGCGACGGCATAAAAATGTTTTCGCCCATACTGGAAGTGACGATATTTCAAGATAGCGGCGCCCTTGTGGAAAAAGTCTATACGAAACAGATATTCACAAAAATAAATTAATATGAAGGAGTTCGGCATATCGTACACTTCGTAATAGATTCTTGGCAGAACCAAGTTAACAAAAACTTTCCACAGAGAACATGCTGAACGATCCATTTACTTTTACGCCGACTCGGGCACGGGAAGTAAGCACAGAAATATATAAGACATCGCTATCCTTACCAGTCATAAGAGTATAATAAGAGTGCGAAGCACACACCGGATAGTACAAATTCCCAATTTCCGGCTAATATAAAAACGCCAATTTGCATAGCCTCAAACTCACTGCGGCAAGCTATTACCAAAGAATGAGAGCTCTATTCAAAATCTGACAAGATTCAACATCTCTAAACATTCCCCGAAATTGTTCAGGAAAGAAGTATGGCTTCATAAAAAGCGGCTAAAAAACTATGTACAGTGGATACAAAAGTAGATACATTTTCTTTCGAATATGTGTAGCCTCTATACACTATTTTCTATGAAAATTCTGTAGAAAGTGAATAAATATTTTTGTTAGGGAGCCGTTAGGGGAAACAAATGTTTGGAGTGCAAGCAGCACCGCCTAATTAATAAGCACTTTCTGTTTTTGGTTTGGCGACCGCCTCCGTTAATACACTATTAACAGTTAAACCTGTCTAGTTGCTTACCAGCCACTGAAGAGTGCAACTGAACTTCGTCCAAATTCCGGTTAAGTAACCGAACATGCCAACACAAGCGTATTCTGCAAAACATTTTTAAAAACCTTTTGTGGCACTCCTCTGAGCAAAGGCTAAACCCCCCAGACCTCAAAGTGTGCGATACAAGGCGGAATACACTCCTCGAACATGTGCCACACTCTCTATTATAGGAAGAAAGTGATTTTCTAGTTGCTGAATGAAATTAAAGGCAGCCTGTGAAGGTACTACTAAGTTCCCGAAGAGTTTTCCTGGCACGTGGTATGCTTTAATCACAAAAAAGTACTGGTGAGGCCTGGTCAAGTTATCAGACTCATCCCATTGCAGCTGAGAACATCCACAGCTGTGAGTTGTCTGTTCGAGCACAAGCTTGATTAAATAGCCCCAAACGTAAAAAGTGGACGAGCCATCAATTACGTTAGAACTGATGTCTGATGCCAGCTCAGAAATATTCTCGAGTGGCGAGAAGTTATCAATTGGAAGACATCCCACATTGTCTGAAATTGAACTTTCATGGTGCGAAGATATTGGCAACTACTTGAGAAGGTCAGCCTTGCCAACCTCTACGTTTCCATTGTTCGCAGTTTGAACAGTTTCTTTATCCCTATGTGTTTTAGTACTAAGGTGAACTGATGCACATTTGGGTTTGTGTTGCAGCCCAGCATTTGTCGTATATATCTCCAAAAAGTTTCTCGGGTGGGTCTTGCTACAGGTATCGTGTAAGTAAGAGCTTAAAGTCGTGGCTGTTTGAAAGCTCATCCCAGAGCATAAGGACACTTTTTATAGTAACTTGCCACCTTATGATGGCTTGTGGCTGCCTCCTACTTTGGAACTGCCATGCTGGAATCCATCCGATCTGCTGGTGAAGGAAATCGAGTATTTCAGATTCTCCCTTCAGAATGGCGTGACGCAACTTCTGCCCTGTCTTCTTGAAAGTATGTACATATCCTTTCACATAAATAGGTTGTAGCCATGGCTGCCTCAGGAAGCTCCTTGGCATAAACAAGGGATATGATTGCAAGAAAGAGTGAGGCACCCAGTACCTGTGCGGCACGATTTACTTCCATGTTGCTGAAAGGTTTTTGAAAAATGTGTCTCTCAGTAAGTTTCGGAGCCAATTGCAAGCTCATCTCATGAGTAGAACGATAAAGTTCAGCAATATGGGACCACTCAATGACCTCATTTCCAATTTCAAAATTTGTGTGCTTGGAGATTGCTCTTGGTTGTTTTGGGGAGGTGCGTAACATCAAAGATAAAGTAAACATATTCGTTGTCAACTTAAAAAAAATAGCTTATCAACACACACACCATTGGTTCGCCAAGCTTACGTTTGACGCCCCTAAATCACAGACCACAGCCTTTACTGTGAAGCCTACAGTCTTAAGCTCCCAAATGAAAGAACTGAGGAGACTGCGTTTAGCAGAAGACATTGCTGGAGTGTGCAAAACAGCAGGCACGTAGCCAGGGGGGAGGGGGGGCCAGGGGCCCGCCCCTCCCCCCCCGAAATCTTTCATTTTGCTGAGGCCTCCTCCCCCCCTCCCCGCCATACAGCATTTTGTCATGGACAACCCCCCCCCCCCCAACCAAAAAAAAACAAATCCTGGCTATGTGCCTGCCCAACAGTGTATGCAAGCGGCTAAGCGCACCCCACCTCCTGGAAATTCCAGAGAGCACTACAACTAAGGCTTTATCTACAATGTTAGAGATTCGTTCAACAACGTCATCTGTAAATTCATGGACAATATCATGTGCAGGGTTGTGAGTTAAGTTTTTTTTTAAAACAATCTCATCAAAAATCAAGATGCACACACGATCAAGTGCAGCCCGACAGCCCTGCGGAAACAGCAGCGCGAAAAACTCAATCCGATCGGCTCCACAAATTCCCGCCAATAATGCGAGCACGCAGGCGGTCATGCGTCACCTTGATTGATGCAAAGTCGACCGAACATGATGCAGCAGAAAGCACTGACGGACGGCACGCACGGCACGGACGAACGACGCACGGACGAGCAGAGGCCATGCAGAATGATGCAGAGGCGGCGTGCAGGCAAGCAGGCCATGGCAGGCATCACGTAATTTTTGTGACGCATTTGATTAACACTATTTTGTCATTTTAAGTACCTTAAATAATTCTGAAGCATAACAATTAAAAAAATAAATACTTCTCGGAGAGAGAGCTCTAATTAATATTAACCAAATTACAGAAAGGCGCCACGTAGCGGAGTGCATTAAACGCACTATCTGGGCCGCGAATCGACTTCTGTGTCCTCTCTTTACGTTTACTATATTACTCTATCCCGATTCTGCAACAAAATACCAACTTGGTGGAAACCAGTCGCAAAGCCGCTGCGACAGTGCGACTGTGATTTTATTCGCAGATTTACTGGAAATCGCACAGATTTCGGACGTGAATCGCAGCACGTAAAACAGCATTAACGCGGGCGTTCTTGCAGACGTCACGTCGCAGCCATCTGTGCAGAAGCTAGGGATGACGCTGCTCTATTCGCTTCGAACCGGTATTCGCACAAGCCTAGACTTTAGGCCCGTAGCCAGGAATTTTTTTCCGGGGGGGGGGGGGGGGGGGGGGCTCTTTATGAGGCCACGACTTCTAAGCACTGGAAGATAAGGGGGTGGGGGGCGGGGTGCTAGGGATAAAATAGATGAGTCGAGCCGCCGGTGCTTCCAGATCTGTCTGAGCAAAAGGGGCAATGGGCCTGAAATTTGCGGGCTCGTCACCATTCGAAAGACTTCTATAGACCTTTGCAGAAATCGCCTCCTGCGCGCTGCCATCTTTGTCTGCTGTGCTGTGGAACGCCTTCTAAGCATGCGCTGTTGATCTGCTGTGCGGTATATCGGACGCTGCGCATGCGTCCACAGCTCAGTGACTCAGCTTTTTTGCCCGGTCGCTTCGTTCGAGACTGCCGCCGGAAAGGTCTATAATCTCCCTCCCGACGCGTTCACGAAGATTTACCAGCATCGTGTGAGTCGGGAGCGCAACCGCGACATTCCCGTCTTTTCGTGCCTCTCGGGTGCTGGTTGTTGGGTGCGGTGTCCTCTGCTTCTTTGTGATGCTCCCCGAGCTGGTCGTTTACTCAGCGAACTTTTTGGTCGATGTATTGAGCTCCGCAGGACATGGGCCTGGCAAGTTCAGCTGAGTCTTGCACGTGTGAGCCTGTTAGCTTGTTTCTTGGTGCGGTAAGGCGCCGAGATCTAATCCCTTCCTGTATACTGCCTCGATTTGCGTGTTGAAAAGTACACGTGTCAAATCTTGAGGTTACGTACTTAAAACGGTGGGCCAGTGTGTGCATGTGCATAGAGCGAACCAACGTGTTCGTAAAAACCAAGAAAAAGAAAAGAGCCTTTCGTTTGACATCCACGAAGCCGTCCAGGAGCTCTCCGCCCCCCCTCCCCCCACCCCAGCATTTCGTGAATGAAATAGCGTTTGCGCGACACAAACGGGAAAATTCATTTTCGCAGAAAGTCAGAGAGCAGCCGACATAACAGGTCAATTAGGCCAATCAAGCAGAGCCAAAAAACACTACGTGACGGATCTCGACGACTTTTAGTGCGTTTGTTGTCTCCGGTTAAAGCAATCGGGCGCAAATCATGCACCATCGTCTAGCACATTTACGCGTAGAATACGTGTTTGTGCTTGTGTACCTCGTAGTCTTAGACTGTATTTTGATTTGCGATAAAGCAAGCAATAACAGTCTCTTTTTTCAAGATAAGTGTTTTGAGGAGCGCTCTTTATAACGCACCATTTTGATGATAGTTTGAATAAACGTGATTATCAATTATCTTATCTTATAAATAACTACCTCAATATTGTTGAAATAATACGCCAAAGTCGCAGAATTTCAGATGTTCAAGGAAAGAGTAAAAGCGCATTTTTTTGCCGCAGTGACCTAAACTTAAAAATTGTTCCACAAGTGGGTTTCAGACTTCCAAGTGTTCTTTAATAGTGCTTTTGATAATTTTTATTAATAATAAATATCTTGATAATCTGATGTGCAGAAATATATGAATGTCTTCCATGTATCTTTATACATATTTTCTGTTTGCAAGCAACAGAAATGAAGAATTTTACATTAATGATGACAGTGTATGTTAATGAATGTGATATTAATGATGTTGATCTAAGTAATTTCTGTTTAAAACTTTTGATGACGTTGATAATAAATATTGTGAATGCGATGCTTAGCTAATGTCAATTTGATTATTTTTGTATAATTGCTTGACATTCACAAACTGGTCCTGCACACCTTTGACTGCGGTAAAAAAGGGGCTGATGGCCTCGTCACACGAATTTTAAAAACGAAAAGAGTATACGCCCATTGCGGGAAAATCAGGCGGTGTCGGCGGCGTGGCCGAGCTGTCGTACCGAAAATGGTTGACGGCGCCAAGTGTAAAAACACGTCAAAAATGCTCAAATTGACGTCAGATTTCTCACGGAGGTTCCTGTAAACAAACTAAATTAATCGCTTTGGAAAGAAACTTCGGCACATATCGGTCATTGGGGGGAAGGAACCCGTTTAACCGGTGTGCAAGAAGAGCATGCTTCCCCGACGCCACGGCGGCTCAACTGCTCTGGCTGACTAAAGGTGTGCCTAGTGCGGGCGTCATTGCACACGCCACGTCGCAGCCATCTGGCTGACTCAAGGTGTGGCTTAGTGCGTGCGTCATTGGGCACGTGATGGAGCACCCAGGGGGGAGGAGGTGGTGCCACGTCATAAGTGTAGAAATGAGCGCACTGCCTCCCCCGCGTTACACACCGAATCAGCAGAAAGAACTTTAATGCACGTCGAATACATTTCACCAAAGGGATTACAATGCTTTCGCTTCCCCACACGTAAGCAGTCTTAGGTGTCTCTACTGAGTTTTTTTTTTTTTTGTGTTCTTTTGCCGCAGCCCCTCAGACGCATGTGTCTGGAAATAAAGATGATTATTTTAGAGCGCAGCTCTTAGGCGCCCGTTTCCGGCTTGAGCGGAGTCAGCGTCGCCGTCGACGTCGGCGTAACCGCGAGCGCCCCCCCCCCCCCCCCAGGACCTCGGGAGGACCTCGGGTTCCTTCAGGAGGACCTCGGGAGGACCACGGCTTCCTTCGGGTGGACCTCGGGTATCTTTGGTGACCTCGGGGAGGGGGGATCACGTGACCCCCCCCCCCCCCGAGGTCACGCGACCCCCGCCCCCCCCCCCCAGTACCCTTCCCTCCTCCTCCTCAAGAGCTGCGCTCTAATTCGGCGTTATGGGAAGTTGTAAATGGCTTTCACTCTTTTATTACCTCACCCACTCTTGTTGTCATATTATTTATTTGAATTTTTACAACATGTACACGGGAGAACCGCCAAGGGGTCTGAATCATCTAAAGCACGGATGTCCCGGGAACTAAGTTAAAACTAGGGCTGGGCGTCAGTTTTAATCAAATAATTAATGAGTTAATTGGTTTCGTACATTCTGTTGTATCATAGTTTTAATAAAATTTAAAAATTACAATTCTTTGCCTTCGTTGAATTTGTGACGAATGACAAAATTTACAATTTCAATTTTTAAATCAGCGTTCATTCATTCATTCACTCATTTATTTATTTTCCGTGATTATGAATGGCGAGAAGCCTAAGTAATAATGCACATAGTCAAAAAGGAGCACACACAAGAAATCTACGGCACTTGAACAAATAATTTCAATTATGGGGCAACAGAAAAAAGATAACGGGTAAATATCAGACATTGAACGCCTAAACGCTTGAACACTTGTGTTGAAAATATTGACACTGGTTCCACTGAATGTGTTATAAAACTGTTGGATGCGTAGAATCGCCAACATTTTCAATCGCAATGGTCGGGGAACAGTTGTTTAGGATGGCTCATCTGGTGTTGGGCGTGGTAGCTTGGTTGACCCCCCCCCCCCCCTTCCACGCGGCTAAAGCTGGGCTCAGCGGCACCGCAAAGAGTGGAATGACTGATCCACTGCTACTTTTTGTACAGGCGATTGTACTGCTTACGTCATCGCAAGAGGGACCGCTACTGAAAGTTTTAATCAACAACAGTGACGGGGAACTCGGCCAGCTCGACATGACAGCACACTCATTCGTGCGAACACCAAGTCATCGTCATGGGACATCGTCTACTGCAACGCCACCTGTGCCTCCCTATAAAGAATGGAACCGGCCGACGTTTGCCTCTATGGGCTCTGCGGCACCGCAAAGAGTGGAATGACTGATCCACTGCTACTTTTTGTACAGGCGGTGGTACTGCTTAAGTCATCGCAAGAGGGACCGCTACTGAAAGATGGAATCAACAACAGTGACGGGGAACTCGGCCAGCTCGACATGACAGCACACTCAATCGTGCGAACACCAAGTCATCGTCATGGGACATCGTCTACTGCAACGCCACCTGTGCCTCCCTATAAAGAGTGGAACCGCCCCGACGTTTGCATCAATGGGCTCTGCGGCTCCACAAAGAGTGGAATGACTGATCCACTGCTACTTTTTGTACAGGCGGTGGTACTGCTCACGTCATCGCAAGAGGGACCGCTACTGAAAGATGGAATCAACAACAGTGACGGGGAACTCGGCCAGCTCGACATGACAGCACACTCATTCGTGCGAACACCAAGTCATCGTCATGGGACATCGTCTACTGCAACGCCACCTGTGCCTCCCTATAAAGAATGGAACAGGCCGACGTTTGCCTCAATGGGCTCTGCGGCACCGCAAAGAGTGGAATGACTGATCCACTGCTACTTTTTGTACAGGCGGTGGTACTGCTTAAGTCATCGCAAGAGCGACCGCTACCGAAAGATGGAATCAAACAGTGACGGGGAACTCGGCAAGCTCGACATGACAGCACACTCATTCGTGCGAACACCAAGTCATCGTCATGGGACATCGTCTACTGCAACGCCACCTGTGCCTCCCTATAAAGAGTGGGACCGCCCCGACGTTTGCATCAATGGGCTCTGCGGCTCCACAAAGAGTGGAATGACTGATCCACTGCTACTTTTTGTACAGGCGGTGGTACTGCTCACGTCATCGCAAGAGGGACCGCTACTGAAAGATGGAATCAACAACAGTGACGGGGAACTCGGCAAGCTCGACATGACAGCACACTCAATCGTGCGAACACCAAGTCATCGTCATGGGACATCGTCTACTGCAACGCCACCTGTGCCTCCCTATAAAGAGTGGAACCGCCCCGACGTTTGCATCAATGGGCTCTGCGGCTCCACAAAGAGTGGAATGACTGATCCACTGCTACTTTTTGTACAGGCGGTGGTACTGCTCACGTCATCGCAAGAGGGACCGCTACTGAAAGATGGAATCAACAACAGTGACGGGGAACTCGGCAAGCTCGACATGACAGCACACTCATTCGTGCGAACACCAAGTCATCGTCATGGGACATTGTCTAATGCAACGCCACCTGTGCCTCCCTATGAATAACGGAACCGGCCCGACGTTTGCCTCAATGGGCTCTGCGGCACCGCAAAGAGTGGAATTACTGATCCACTGCTACTTTTTGTACAGGCGGTGGTACTGCTCACGTCATCCCAAGAGGGACCGCTACTGAAAGATGGAATGAACAACAGTGACGGGGAACTCGGCCAGCTCGACATGACAGCACAATCATTCGTGCGAACACCAAGTCATCGTCATGGGACATCGTCTACTGTAACGCCACCTGTGCCTCCCTATAAAGAGTGGAACCGCACCGACGTTTGCCTCAATGGGCTCTGCGGCACCGCAAAGAGTGGAATGACTGATCCACTGCTACTTTTTGTACAGGAGGTGGTATTGCTTACGTGATCGCAAGAGGGAGCGCTACTGAAAGATGGAATCAACAACAGTGACGGGGAACTCGGCCAGCTCGACATGAAAGCACACTCAATCGTGCGAACACCAAGTCATCGTCATGGGACATTGTCTAATGCAACGCCACCTGTGCCTCCCTATGAATAACGGAACCGGCCCGACGTTTGCCTCAATGGGCTCTGCGGCACCGCAAAGAGTGGAATTACTGATCCACTGCTACTTTTTGTACAGGCGGTGGTACTGCTTACGTCATCGCAAGAGGGACCGCAACTGAAAGATGGAATCAACAACATTGACGGGGAACTCGGCCAGCTTGACATGACAGCACACTCAATCGTGCGAACACCAAGTCATCGTCATGGGACATCGTCTACTGCAATGCCACCTGTGCCTCCCTGTAAAGAGTGGAACCGCCCCGACGTTTGCCTCAATGGGCTCTGCGGCACCGCAAAGAGTGGAATGACTGATCCACTGCTACTTTTTGTACAGGCGGTGGTACTGCTTACGTAATCACAAGAGGGACCGCTACTGAAAGATCGAATCAAAAACAGTGACGGGGAACTCGGCCAGCTCGACATGACAGCACACTCATTCGTGCGAACACCAAGTCATCGTCATGGGACATCGTCTACTGCAACGCCACCTGTGCCTCCCTATAAAGAGTGGAACCGCCCCGACGTTTGCCTCAATGCGCTCTGCGGCACCGCAAAGAGTGGAATGACTGATCCACCGCTACTTTTTGTACAGGTTGATAACAAAATCTATTACTGCACTGTCAAAGACAATTAATTCTCTGACACTGTTAGTGCTGCCGAGCCCACGGTCCTTGATTGTTACATGCTCTGAGTGCTGGGGTGTGCTTTTGTTGCTTCTACAACTTAGTGGGGATGTGGAGTTAAACCCAGGTCCGACTGATGAAATGTTGAGACAAATTCTTGACAACCAACAAACAATGAGCGTTACTCTTAACAATATTCAGTCTAAACAAGTGCTACTCGAGAACTCTCTAGGAGCATTCCAAACACGGCTTTCCCTTAACGAGACTAACTTTGAAGGTTTAAACAAGAACAAAGAAGGAATTGACGAGAACGAAACTTAGATACGTAATCGTCTAAACCACGTCGTCAACCTCGATGGGAAAATAGATTACTTGTAGAATGCTAGCCGTAGAAACAACATCGTGATATATGGCTTGCCTGAAGATGAGAAGGAAGACCCGAGGAAATTGGAGCAAACAGTAACGGAAGATATCTTTAGTGCTAAACTACTGGTGGAGGTAAAAACTATCGAACGCATTCATAGGATTGGTAGAAAGCTTGGCAATCGCCCTAGACCATTGATATTACGCGTCAACGGCTTTAACGAGAAAATGCGAGTTCTGAGAAACTGCTTCAAATTGAAAGGTTCGGTGATATCAATTTCCGAAGATTTTTCACATAATGTGCGCGCGATTCGCAAAAACCTTTGGCAAAGCGCTGCTGTTAATAAAGCGAAAGGAGATAAGGTTACACTTATTTTTGATAAATTGAAGATTAACAATGACTTGTACAGTTGGGACCCTGTGAAATGTGAACGCGTGAAATGTGGCCTGAGGCAAGATAATACACCCTACAGACTGGTTCCGCAAGAACAAGATTGACCACTATCGAAATAAAAACGACTGTGTCTGGTGTCGCTCAACGCGCGAAGCATTGTGAACAAGGTTGATAGACTGGAAGAGTGTTTACTCACGTATAACTCCCACATCGTAGTACTAACGGAGGCATGGCACCATCCAGGTGTTCATGATTCAGAAATAGTCCCACCGGGATACCTATTAATTCGTCGAGATCGAGAGGCAAGGGGCGGGGGTGTGACAATGGTAATAAAAAATGGAATATCCCTTGTACAACTTGATGGAATACCAAATCACGAGAGCACCTGGTGTAGTGTAAATATGTTTGGAACGAGCATTTTGGTTGGCGGAATTTATAGACAGCCTAAGGCTCCTCTTCAGTACTTAATTTATTTACATGAGTACCTTTGTGCAGAAGTTAACGATAGAGCTAAACTGATATTGACAGGTGATTTTAACTTACCCGGAATCAACTGGACCACCTTAATAAATAATAAGATAGATGAAAAAAGCTCGGAACAGCTATTGCAAAGCGCACTCAGCTTTTGTCTTGACCAATTGGTGCTGAAAGCAACCCGCATTTCTGGAACAGCGAGTTCTACTCTAGATCTGCTGTTTGTGAGCAATTGCATAAAATAGTTCAAGGTTACTGTCGAAGATGGAATTTCCGATCACAAACAACTAGTCTGTACTTATCCATTGTGCAATACTAAACCACACAAGCGTGTTACTGTTACGGTAAAAAATTATGCGATGGCCAATGATGTATGTATCCTTGATTATCTAGAAACCCTATTCGACCAATTCAGCCATATGTGCGATGTTGATGAAATGTGGTTTAAGTTTAAAGATATAATAACATATTGTGAAACGAACTTCGTCCCTAACAGAAAGAAAACGATAAACCGCATGAGCCCGTGGATAACGCGAAATATTCTACACATGAAACGCCGATTGAAGCGGAGACGTAGAAACAAGCTAGAGGTACAAAAACTATCACGAGAATTGACATTAGAAATCAACTCGGCTAGGGCAAGGTACTTTAATATTACCCTACCAAACTTCTTTATACATGACCCCCAAAAGTTTTGGCGATATCTGTCGAGACGAGAAAGCCATGTTTCACAGTTCGAAATTGATGGCACTATCACAGTTGATCCAGAAACCATATCTTCAGGCTTCAATTATTTTTTTTCAGTCTGTATTTTCTAGAGCCCTCGAAGATGAATGCGAACCAGAAAGTATAGAAGTGCCTGTAATGCCAAACTTGGAGATTACTCAGCCCGGAATCTTATCGTTATTACTGAATCCGAACGTAAAAAAGTCAGCTGGACCTGATGGAATCTCTGGCACAATTTTAAGGAGATATGCAGAGTGGCTCTCGCACTATCTATGTATAATTTTTGTTGAGTCACTGCGCTCCTCACGGCTTCCGGATGATTGGCGTTGTGCTAAGATTGTCCCGATTCACATGACAGAAAATAAACACTTAATCACTAACTACAGACCTATTTCACTGACAAGTACGACATGCAAGTTAATTGAACACATAATATGCAAGGCGATAACTAAACACTTAGAAGAAAACAATGTTCTTTATTCACATCAACACGGGTTCCGGGCAAGATTGTCTACGGTAACGCAACTCCTAGAGGTTACCCACAATTTTGCGCTTACTATTAACGATAGACAACACACTGATGCCATTTTTATAGACCTATCAAACGCCTTTGACCGTGTGCCCCGTCAGAAATTAATAAGTAAGTTGCAGTCAGTTGGAATTAGTCACGCTTTGATTTCCTGGATTCATGGTTACCTTGTCAAAGGCAAACAGTATGTTATACTGAACGGTAGTACCTCTGGTATGCTGGATGTGTTTTCCGGAGTGCCACAGGGGTCAGTGCTTGGCCCATTGCTATTTTTGATTTATGTAAATGATTTGCCGGCTTGTGTTGATCCAACTGTGAAAGTGAGACTCTTCGCAGACGATTGTGTCATATATACAACCATAGCTGGACCTGAGAGTCAGATAATTCTTAACAAATCATTGCAAAACATAAGCCTTCGGTGTAAGAGATGGGGTATCAAAATCAATCATGACAAAACTGCTGTTATCACTATCACTAACAAGAAAACCCGGTTGGACTTCTTATATATGTTAGATAATAAAACTATTAATAAAGTAAATGAAATAAAGTACCTGGGAGTTACAATCTCCAGTAACCTTAAGTGGGCGACACATGTCACAAACGTATGCAGTAATGCATTTAAGAAGTTGGTCTACTTGAGAAAAAAATTAAAAAAAAACTCTACGTTTGCAACTAAACTGTCACCATACAAGGCACTGGTCAGACCAGTGTTGGAATATGCCAGTATTATCCGGAGTCCTTATCAGGATTACCTTGACAATAAGCTGGAAAAAGTTCAAAGGATCGCAGTAAGCTTCATCTATTCTAACTACTCATGGAGGGCTAGCGTTACCGCTATGGTTGCGAACGCAGAGTTGGACACCCTAAAAGATCGAAGAAAAATTGCTAGCCTAAAGTGTTTGTACGCACTGTACCAGCAACAAATAAATATAGAACAAGTAAAATACCTCAAGGCCCCTTTTGTGCACTCAAAGCGAACTAACCATAACAAGACGATCAGGCCGTATTCAGCCAAAAACAACACATTTAAATACTCCTTTTTTCCCCGCGTTATTGATGATTGGAATAACTTACCAGAAGAAATCGTAAATAGTACATCAGCGCAGTCTTTTGCCGAGGCTCTCACTTCTATGCACTAGCATAACATTTCGCTTCCCTACTGAAAAAAAATTATATGAATCTATATAAGAACTGATATGAAATATCAAAAAACTGATATGAAATATCCAGAAACGGATATGCAATATCTGAAACTGATATGAAACACCCAAAAACTGATATGCAACATATTCCAACTGATATGAATGTGTCCAATAAACATATCAGAAATAAATTCATATAATTTTTTTTTTTCAGTATACGACGAGCCGCGCGGGAAAGCAAACACGTGGCTTGGAACCGCAGTGGAGCAGCTTGATTTACTGGCTTTCAAATGATTACGGCATGAGCGTTTACTTTTTATTAAGAGATTCATTTCTGAGCCATTGAAAATACTCTCAGAGGTATGACATTACTGAAAAAAAATCCAACATGCTGATAATAATGTTTATTGCTTAGGTGGTCACCGAAAAACTCCGTACTTACAAAACGACCTGTATTAAAGGCGGAACCGCAGAGCTCAGAAGTAGTTATTGGGTGTGCTGTTGTATTCGTGTTTGTTGTGCCGTGTATGTGTATGCGCTCAATGTATATGTTCAGCTGATGCTAGTGGAATGCGTAATGTATCCCCATGGTGGCGCGAGTAAATAAAATATTTTTTGTAACACAAGTATTTGGTGGTACAGAGCGCGGCACTGTTAGCGCGAACAAGCGATCGCCGGTTTTTCCAGTTTTTCTCTTCGAAACCAAGAGATTTTATCCAAGTTATTATTGCTACGGAAAGAGCTCATATAGTTCTATAATGTAAGTGATAAAAGTTCGTGCTAACTAATACTATTTAGAAGTAAAATGCGAGAATGCGCGGATGTCGTGTTCGCGCTAACAGTGTCCCGATATGTACCTAGCGCCACCTAGCCTAGTGTAACTGATATGCGGCATATGAAACTGATATGAAATAATAAGTTCTGATATGAGAAAGGTGTCCAATAAACATATCAGAAATAAATTCATATACATTTTTTCAGTAGGGTTATACGTTTTCCTTTTGTGTCTTTTTATTGCGAATGTCTTATACCGCTGTAGTGCTTCTTGTCTGTACAAATGTTCACTTCTGTATGGGTCTTCAATTACCTACAGTATTGATAAATAAATAAATGAATAAATAAATGTCCCACTGATCCTAGGCGAAAGTGAAGGCTACAAGGAAAACCGCTCTCTAGCCATTTCATACAAGAACATGGCTGGGCAGCACTGAGCATCTCGTTTGAGATGCTCAGTACTGCCCAGCCACAACACTGCTGCCCAGCCAGAACGTCCCCGCAACACTAATTGCGGGTACTCCCAAAAACGAAAAAGAAGCGCGAGGAAACTACACAAGTTGTGATCCTGGGCCGGCTTGCTTGAACAGGGTCTCACCTGAGACTGGGTGAAAGAAAGCAGTGCAAAAGTTGCGGCGCGCGGGCGTTTTGAGACGCAGCTTGAGTCCCGCTCAACTCGTAGGCTAGCTTTGGCCCTGCTTTCTTTCCCACAGTCTCAGCTGAGACGCTGTTTCTAGCAACGCGGCCCTGGCTGCTTATCATTAGTTGCAAAGGGCAAGAGTCATGAATGGGGTAAAGCGCAAAGTAGAATCTTGGAGTCATTGTATTATTAAACCAGCCCCGTGAAAGTTGATCACCTGACATTATTATTTTTTTTCAATAAATGAAATAAATATTAATACAAAGAAAGACGACCTAGGCAGGGTTTCGCCCATGTGCAACGCATTTGATAGCGCACAATATGGGAAAAGGGTTTTTAGACCCTTTTCCTGAGCCTCAGAATCGAGCCACGATGTCTGACTGTAGGTTGCCTTACCGTGATGCCCAGTCACTGCAGTTTGGACAAAACACCCTCCATAAGTTGCCTAAAAGTAAACTAACGTTGAAACTGAAAATCTCAAATCTCTGCACGAAGCAAACGAGACAGAACCGGTGTGGTTGGAAAGCAGGAACCTTAAAAAAATGTCTGTTTGTTTATCTTGGAGTGAAAACAAATGAATTTCCCTTCGTCGTCGCTGTCATATGTAGTTCAATATTTGCACCTTCAGTGGTGTCGGAGCACGGTGGGCAGCATTGAATAGCTTATTTAGTGAGGAAGAGATCAAATAGTCAAGCCTGTAGCGGTATGTTTTTGGTGTCGGGACAACAAACCTTATTTTCTCTTTTGTTATTGATCAAAGAAATCGAAGATGACGATTCGAAGGCCGCTCCTCGTGCGACCAAAACATCGGTTAGAGCAAAGCGCTCGTGCCCGGACCGTGCTAGGCGACGTTCAGTTTTTTGTTATGCTGTGTTAGTAAATACCGGTTTGTGAGGACAACAAGCTCAATGAAGCGCGCCCTATAGGTTAATCTCCTGCCCAACAGGCACTCGGTGCTCTCGGGAGCTTGCTCGTGACCCTTGTGACGCGCTTCTCGTATTTTCTTTTTTGTGATTGACTATATGAACGAGGAACAAGCGCGAGAAGACATTTGACAAAAAAATCATCTGCGTCAGGAACAAAATCTGCGCCACGTTTCTATGATGTACTAGAAGGGGAGGTGTGCCAAACGCCACGTCGCTGCGTTGGGAAGGAGGGGACCGTCTGTAGAATGCCGCTGCTCCGGTCCTGCTACATGGAATGGAACGCGCCGCTATCTACCCCGCTTTCCCTAGCTGGTATAGCAGAGCCAGGATAGAATGGATATAATACAACGGCGCGCTGTATTCTGTTCATTCTAAGAAGCCCGCTATTCTATCCTATCTATTCTAAGAAGAAACCAAACAAAGAATATTATTATTATCATCATATCTACCCTACTTTGCCTAGCAGCGCCACGCAGCAAAATCGTTTTGCGGAGGTCTCCAGAAACCTGTGGCGCTTGGCACACCTCCCCTCCTAGTACACCATAACTTTTCCTGACTTCCTAAACTCGAATTTCAGCTACCTTTCAAAATATGGCGCAAGTGTGCGTCGTCTGCTACAGCATAAGTCCTTTTTAATATTTACGACAAATGGTATGCTTCAAAAATATATCCATAGAAAGTTATTTTAATTTTTTTAGAAAGTGATCATTCGGATGATATGCCTCTCAGATTTAGGGTCATCCTCACAGGTGAACGTTGGTGTCGTGTTGGGCAGGCGTGTAAATTTGCCTGTGATTTGGCGTTTTTCAGCCTCTTCAAAGCGCCTGGGTCTCTTGTATAACAGCATCCACGGTGGCACAATCTTTAAAGACAATCAACTGGAATGCATCGCCGGTGACAGCTTTAAGAATGTGAGTTACTTTGTCAGTGTTAGTCATGACAGGATGAGCCTTTTGACAAAGGGAAAGAATATCGAAAGTAATGTAGGATTTTGTAGGCATTTGGACTCATAAAAAAAGCTTGCGCTTCGCAACCATGAAGCCCTAATCTGAAACTACCACGTTTTAGAGAGTGATAGTGCCCTCTCTTGGTTTAAAGTAAAAATATTCTAGTTTCTTTTTATTTTCTAATATGGACTTTAGTCCTTTTGAAGTATGGTGTATACCAAATTGTCCCGAATGACAAGTGATGAGGCGGCAAATAACTGAGTAAACTAAACGTTTAATCGGGCGAACTTGTGCCCAAAATAAAGAAGGAAACAAAGGATAACAGTAGAGCGTCGCGGGCGTCGAAGTCGGCGAAACGCAGAGTCGAAAGCTGGGGCGAAACTGACTGTGGCTCGCTACGCGAAGCCCCTTATGTACACGCGTGAGCTTCTGGAATAATCGGCGCAGACGGTTTGGCGTGTAGAACTTTCTAAACTCGAACAAGCAACACGGTTCTCGAATTTACCAGAACATTTAGATGTCAACAAAAAGGCGTCCCCGCGGCCAGGAGTCGAACCCTGGCTTTTCGCGTGGGAGGCAGGCGCTATAACCGTTAGGCCACGCACGCACTTCCTACTTGGCAAGCTGCGCGCGCGGCATTACTCCCCCCTTTAAAAAGTGCATCGCCCCGATGCAGCACAAAACAAACCAAAAAAAAAAGAACGGTAAGCTAAAGAGTCATTTGGAACACATAAGGTCCACAGTCCTATCGAGCGTAGTACGGCTTCATGCGCACGACATGGACGACTTCTGGTCGTGGAGGGCGGCGTGATGAAGTCCGTGTTCCGTCGGGCATCACCTCGTAGTTCAGATCCCCGAGTCGACGAAGCACTCTGTAGGGTCCGAAGTAGCGCTTCAAGAGTTTTTCGCTGAGGCCACGGCGGCGGATGGGCGTCCACACCCACACCCTGTCTCCTGGCTGGAAGTGGACGTCCCTGCGACGAAGGTTGTAGCGGCCCGCGTCGACGCGTTGCTGGTCTTGAATCATGAGTCGGGCGAGCTGGCGGACTTCGTCTACCTCGACGAGCACTGGAGAGTAATGCCAGTAATACTTTTCACGAATACGGGCCAGTGTCCGGCTGTAACCAAGGTGTCCGGACGTCGGGTCGTCATGACATGCTTGAAAAATCTCCTCTCGAAGGTCGGCCGGGATTACCAGCAGCCACGGCGAGTTGTTGTTTCCGAAGTTTTCTTTGTAGAGCACACCCTGTCGAATGGCGAAAGTCGGCAGGGTTCGTGAGAAAACACGGGGCACGGTACTCCCGCCCCCTTCCAGGAGCTCGATTAATGCGCGCAGCTCAGGATCGTCCCGTTGACGTCGTGCCATGTCGTCGGTGTTGACTGCTCCTAAGAAGCACTCGTCGTCATTGTCGTCGCTGCAGCCGGAAGGGGTTTCGACGGGGGCTCTGGACAGGCAGTCGGCGTCGCTGTGCTTGCGGCCTGACTTGTAGACCACAGTCATGTTGAACTCCTGTAATCGGAGACTCCATCGAGCGAGGCGTCCTGACGGGTCCTTGAGGTTCGCAAGCCAGCAAAGCGAGTGGTGGTCCGTCACCACGCGGAACGGGCTCCCGTACAAGTACGGACGAAACTTCGTGATTGCCCAGACGACCGCAAGGCATTCTTTCTCAGTCGTGGAGTAATTTTTCTCCGCCTTGGACAGTGTTCGACCTGCGTAGGCGATGACCCTCTCGAAGCCTTCTTGCACCTGGACTAGTACTGCGCCGAGTCCCGCGTTACTTGCGTCCGTGTGAATCTCGGTTTCCGCATCCTGATCGAAATGACCAAGCACAGGAGGAGTCTGGAGTCGTCGTTTCAACTCGTCGAATGCCTGCTGCTGCTCCTCGCCCCATTCGAACTTCTCGGCGTCCTTCGTGAGGTTTGTGAGCGGTGCGGAAATTTTAGCGAAATCCCGAACGAAGCGTCGATAGTAGGCGCAAAGTCCAAGGAACCTTCGCACGGCCTTCTTGTCTGTCGGCGCTGGAAATGCCGCGACGGCGCGAGTCTTCTCGGGGTCTGGGCGGACGCCTTTGTTACTAACCACGTGGCCTAGAAACTTCAGTTCGTCATAGGCGAACCGGCACTTGGACGGCTTGAGTGTGAGTCCGGCGGTCTGAATGGCTTGGAGAACAGCTCGGAGTCGTCGCAAGTGCTCGTCGAAGTCACTTGAAAACACTACGACGTCGTCAAGGTAGACGAGACAGCTCTGCCACTTCAGCCCTGCCAGTACCGTGTCCATGACACGCTGGAACGTTGTCGGCGCCGTGCATAGGCCGAAAGGCATGACCTTGAACTCGTACAGGCCATCGGGCGTAACGAAAGCTGTCTTCTCTCGGTCCCGTTCGTCGACTTCAATCTGCCAGTAGCCGCTCTTCAGGTCCATCGATGAAAAGTATCGAGAGTGGCGCAGGCGGTCTAACGTGTCGTCGATGCGGGGGAGTGGATAGACGTCCTTTTTCGTCACTGCGTTTAGCTGCCGGTAGTCCACGCAGAACCTAAGCGTCCCGTCCTTCTTCTTAACCAGTACGACTGGAGAGGCCCATGGACTGCTTGAAGGTTGGATTATGTCGTCGTTCAGCATTTCTTGAACTTGCTCCTGGATCACTTGCCTTTCTTTAACAGAGACTCTGTATGGAGATCGATGCACAGGGCGCGCGTCGTTCTCTGTAACGATGCGGTGCTTCGCAACGGCTGTTTGGCGCACCTTCGACGACGTCGCAAAGCAGTCACGGTATTCGGCGAGGAGGTTAATCAGCTGCCGTCGTTTCGGGTCCGGAAGCTTAGGGTCGATGTTGAGCTGCGCTGGCGACGTACCGTCTTGCTGTGGTGGCGGGGATTCGTCAGTAATGGCGGCGATTTCGGCGGAGTTTCGGAGTTCCTCGACGTGGCCAACGGCTGCACCTTTTGTGAGGTGTTGCGTTTCATTCCGGAAGTTTGTCACGAGGACCACAGTGCGGTCATCCTGAAGCTCAGCTACTCCTCGTGCGACGCCTATTCCTCTTCCTAGGAGCAACTGGAGGTTTCCTTCCAGAACAACTTCGCCGCGGGTAGCTGCATCGGTCACGACGGGTACGATAACACTTGATCGCGGCGGCAAGTTCACGTGGTCGGCAGCGACTCGGACGGCGGCTGACGTTGTTTGGGGTTTCTCTGAAGGCAGAACAGGCTTGCGGAGCGTCAGTCTGTTCTCACCAAGGTCGATGACGGCGCCGTATTCACACAAGAAGTCCATACCGAGAATTACGTCTCTGGAACAGTCTTGTAGAACGACGAACTTCACAGGGCACGTCTCACCGTGGATCTCGACGCGAGCAGTGCATCTCCCGACTGGTGTAATGAGGTGTCCTCCGGCGGTTCGTATTTGAGGTCCATCCCACGGCGTCATGACTTTTCGAAGACGGCGGGAGAGCCTCCCACTCAAAACGGAGTAGTTTGCTCCGGTGTCGACGAGTGCCGTCACGTCGTGGCCGTCGATGATAACGTTGAGGTTATTCGACACTTTTACAGGAACGTCGTTTCGAGGCGTTGCGGCGTTTGAGTGGGAGAGCTCCGACGATCTTGGAGGATCTTGGCATCGTTCGTCATCGGCAACGCCACCTCCCGGCATTGCCGCGCCTAGTTTTCCCGACGGGAAGCGATGGGTGACAGGCTGTCTCGGCGAAACCGGCGGAAGGGCGATGGCGAGCGTCGAGGAGATGGTGAACGGAATACCCGGCGGGGAGATGACTCAGGCGATGAAGAGCGGTGGAGGTAGTCCTCAATGTCCCGAGGTCGCTCTCCAGGACGTGGTCGAGGGTCGTTGGGCTCAAACCCTCGTAGGCCCAGCTGGCGGTAGAGGCATCGTCGGTAGATGTGGTCCGCTTCACCACAGTGGTAGCACATGGGGCGTCGATCGGCCGTCCTCCAAACGTCGGTCTTCCTCGCACCGCGCTGCTCTGGGCGTGGAGCATACTGCGGCGCCGGTGCCTCCCGTCTAGGAGCTTGCTGGTAGTGTGCTGTGACGGGAGGTTCTCTCTTGGCGGCGGCGGCGTAGGTCAGGACCGGCCGTTCGGGAGCCACTGCGACGGGGACCTCTGGCAAGAGAGCCCGGTGTACCTCCTCGCGAACAGCCTCGGCGATTGAAACAGCGGCAGGTCGTTCTGGAGAAGGGAGCAACCGCTTCAGCTCTTCTCGAACCACATCCCGAATGACCTCCCGAAGGTTCTCGATGCCAACTTCGCCGAGGTCAGGGAGGGAAGATGGAAGGGATGATGTGGCAGCTACGCCGGCGACTCTCTGATAATGACTTGCCCTGGCCGACAGCGCTCGTTCAATATTAGTTGCCTCAGCAACAAATTCATCTACTGTCGTCGGTGGATTGCGAACGAGTCCGCCAAAAATCTCGCTTTTCTCACCTCTCATGAGGACGCGCAGCTTCTTGTCTTCGGCGGCTCCAGGGTCGGCACGGGCGCACAGGCGCAGGGCATCTTCGGTGAAGCTTGTCACGCTCTCGTTCAGACCTTGGCATCTTCTTTGAAGGATGTCCTCGGCTCGTGTACGTCGGTGTTCGTTTGTGAAGGTGCGCTTTAGCTCCTCCACGCACGTCTCCCACGTCGTGAGGGAAGCCTCGTGGTTCTCAAACCATTTTCTTGCCGTTCCCTCGAGTGCGAAATAAAGGTTTTGGAGGCGCTGTTCTGCCGTCCACGCGTTGTAGCGGGCCACACGTTCGTAGTGCTGTAGCCAGTCTTCTACGTCCTCGTAGATTTCACCGCGGAATGGCGTCGGCACACGGGGAACCACAGGCAGGAAGACGTAGGACGGTGCTGCTTGGGGGTTTTCCGTCGGCTGGGCCGTGGAGTTCATCGTCGGCTTCGGTAGCTTCTTTGTTTTGTCCGGTAGTGGTCCAAACTCAGGGCGTTGTGCTTGCAGACGCTGGCTTGCCCGAGGCCCTGCCTCTTCCACGAGTCGACGACTTGGAGTGGGACTTGCCGAACGGGTCCTCGGAGGGGTACGGTTGAGAAACATAGGTTGCGTACCCCGCACCTCCACCAAATTGTCACGAATGACAAGTGATGAGGCGGCAAATAACTGAGTAAACTAAACGTTTAATCGGGCGAACTTGTGCCCAAAATAAAGAAGGAAACAAAGGATAACAGTAGAGCGTCGCGGGCGTCGAAGTCGGCGAAAGAGCAGAGTCGAACGCTGGGGCGAAACTGACTGTGGCTCGCTACGCGAAGCCCCTTATGTACACGCGTGAGCTTCTGGAATAATCGGCGCAGACGGTTCGGCGTGTAGAACTTTCTAAACTCGAACAAGCAACACGGTTCTCGAATTTACCAGAACATTTAGATGTCAACAAAAAGGCGTCCCCGCGGCCAGGAGTCGAACCCTGGCTTTTCGCGTGGGAGGCAGGCGCTATAACCGTTAGGCCACGCACGCACTTCCTACTTGGCAAGCTGCGCGCGCGGCAATATGTGCGATTTTGATGAAATGTGGTTTAAGTTTAAAGATATAATAACATTGTGAAACGAACTTCGTTCCTAACAGAAAGAAAACGATAAACCGCATGAGCCCGTGGATAACGTGAAATATTCCACACATGAAACGCCGATTGAAGCGGAGACGTAGAAACAAGCTAGAGGTACAAAAACTATCACGAGAATTGACATTAGAAATCAACTCGGCTAGGGCAAGGTACTTTAATATTACCCTACCAAACTTCTTTATACATGACCCCCAAAGGTTTTTGGCGATATCTGTCGAGACGAGAAAGCCATGTTTCACAGTTCGAAATTGATGGCACTATCACAGTTGATACAGAAACCATATCTTCAGGCTTCAATTATTTTTTTTCAGTCTGTATTTTCTAGAGCCCTCGAAGATGAATGTGAACCAGAAAGTATTGAAGTGCCTGTAAGGCCAAACTTGGAGATTACTCAGCCCGGAATCTTATCGTTATTACTGAATCCGAACGTAAAAAAGTCTGCTGGACCTGATGGAATCTCTGGCACAATTTTAAGGAGATATGCAGAGTGGCTCTCGCACTATCTATGTATAATTTTTGTTGAGTCACTGCGCTCCTCACGGCTTCCGGATGATTGGCGTTGTGCTAAGATTGTCCCGATTCACATGACAGAAAATAAACACTTAATCACTAACTACAGACCTATTTCACTGACAAGTACGACATGCAAGTTAATTGAACACATTATATGCAAGGCGATAACTAAACACTTAGAAGAAAACAATGTTCTTTATTCACATCAACACGGGTTCCGGGCAAGATTGTCTACGGTAACGCAACTCCTAGAGGTTACCCACAATTTTGCGCTTACTATTAACGATAGACAACACACTGATGCCATTTTTATAGACCTATCAAACGCCTTTGACCGTGTGCCCCATCAGAAATTAATAAGTAAGTTGCAGTCAGTTGGAATTAGTCACGCTTTGATTTCCTGGATTCATGGTTACCTTGTCAAAGGCAAACAGTATGTTATACTGAACGGTAGTACCTCTGGTATGCTGGATGTGTTTTCCGGAGTGCCACAGGGGTCAGTGCTTGGCCCATTGCTATTTTTGATTTATGTAAATGATTTGCCGGCTTGTGTTGATCCAACTGTGAAAGTGAGACTCTTCGCAGACGATTGCGCCATATATACAACCATAGCTGGACCTGAGAGTCAGATAATTCTTAACAAATCATTGCAAAACATAAGCCTTCGGTGTAAGAGATGGGGTATCAAAATCAATCATGACAAAACTGCTGTTATCACTATCACTAACAAGAAAACCCCGTTGGACTTCTTATATATGTTAGATAATAAAACTATTAATAAAGTAAATGAAATAAAGTACCTGGGAGTTACAATCTCCAGTAACCTTAAGTGGGCGACACATGTCACAAACGTATGCAGTAATGCATTTAAGAAGTTGGTCTACTTGAGAAGAAAATTAAAAAAAAAACTCTACGTTTGCAACTAAACTGTCAGCATACAAGGCACTGGACAGACCAGTGTTGGAATATGCCAGTATTATCCGGAGTCCGTATCAGGATTACCTTGACAATAAGCTGGAAAAAGTTCAAAGGATCGCAGTAAGGTTCATCTATTCTAACTATTCATGGAGGGCTAGCGTTAGCGCTATGGTTGCGAACGCAGAGTTGGACACCCTAAAAGATCGAAGAAAAATTGCTAGCCTAAAGTGTTTGTACGCACTGTACCAGCAACAAATAAATATAGAACAAGTAAAACACCTTAAGGCCCCTTTTGTGCACTCAAAGCGAACTAACCATAACAAGACGATCAGGCCGTATTCAGCCAAAAACAACACATTTAAATACTAATTTTTTCCCCGCGTTATTGATGATTGGAATAACTTACCAGAAGAAATCGTAAATAGTACATCAGCGCAGTCTTTTGCCGAGGCTCTCACTTCTATGCACTAGCATAACATTCCGCTTATACGTTTTCCTTTGTGTCTTTTTTATTACGAATGTCTTATACCGCTGTAGTGCTTCTTGTCTGTACAAATGTCCACTTCTGTATGGGTCTTCATGACCTACAGTATTAATAAATAAATAATTTAAGTGAAAGTTGAAATGGTACACACGAAAGGGCACGTGAGTTGTATTTTTCAGTGCTTGGTACAGAGTACCAGGCAAAATTTGCAGTTTTATTACAGAATATGCTCCCATTTTGTATCAAAATCTTCTCAATGTATTCATGACGTTATTTTGTTTGCTTTTATTTATTTTAAAATTTAGAAATTCATTTGAATTCAATCTTCGCAATTATTAAATGCCTTGTTAGCTTTGACGTCCCAAATTTTCGCTAAATTTTTCGTAGCATTCTGGTTTGTAATAAATCGTAATGTTATTAGGACAGACGTACTCGTGCAAAAGTTCACATACGGTTGTGTTTTATTTTGCTTGTCTGGGTTTGCGTAGCGCCAGACTTCACATTTATCCGTAACGAAAACTGATTCCAAGTAATTACCACTGACAGGAGCTACAATGACATTTCGAAAGAAAGTATAAACATTTTTTAGACGGTCACTTTGCGCTATGTTAGGACTTATTTTCTCAGACCAGGAGTATACTGAAAAGTAACCACATAGATATCCCTCCTTAATTTTACGACAAGCACCACCACATCATGTATCGAAGTTATGGTTATATAACTTGTGTTGGTTTTGTAATATTTTAGGGAATAATTTCACCATATAAAATACATTAGGCTGTCACAGCTAAAGATTAGTGGTATTCCCATGAAGTACTTTGGACCTATTGCTACTAAAGAGTCTAGAAATTAAAACAGGATATAAGCAAACACATCAATATTTGAGTGACCAAAGAAGACCAACAATCTCCAGATGTGTTCGTTTTTATCTACTATAATAAACGCTATCTGCCAATATTATCCGTTTTTTTTTTTAAATATAACACTTCGAATAAAGGTTTCAAGGACTTCTAACTCTATAAATTATCGACATGTTTTCTAGAAAAAACCGTAAATATGCATTTATTTCAACTAACAGACTTTCGGAAACATTCCTAAGTTTTCCTGCCTATAACTAGCACATTATTTAATATTACACGAAATGTAATTCATACGTGCCTTTGTGGTACGACAATCACCAGTGCAGACAAAACTGTTAGGCATGACAAATATCACGTCTTAATGGGCCCCTGAAAAAAATGGTTTTTTTAACGGTCTGGTTACGCATGTCAAAAAATTAATTTTACGGGAAAAAAAATTAGAGCAATATTGACGGCGCGAGGTATATTTTAAATTTGTTGCGCGAAGTCCATGACGTCACAGAATGGTCATACGCTTTTTTCACCTCAACGAGATGGCCATTCGGTTTCTCCACCCTCAACGTGATGGCCAAGCTGATCCACCTCTCCTCCACGCGCCCGAAATGACGAGAGAGAAAACAAGTGGAAAGAAGGTGACTGCCGACTAAATCACGTCTCGCGCAGTCAATACTGCTCTAAGGTTTTTTTGTTGTTGTTGTTTTTTTTTCGCGTAAATTAATTTTTTGACACGCGTGTCCCTTCCAACCTGATTTAAAAAATATATATATATATATATTTTTATAGGTTTTTTAACACCTACTTATTTTGGCACGTGAAGTTCAACACAAACATATTGTAGCCAAGGACATGGTGAAAATCCCGCAGCAATGTCCCTCAAATATAACTGTAAGTAAACCAAATATTAAATAATTAAGGTTATTTTCATGAAATGTTACTTTTAAATATGCTATACCTTTTTTTCTTCTTCTATAATCAGCGAATTTACATTTATATTTTGCATCAAAGTTATTGGTGGGAATTTCACTGATGTTAGTATTTTAGCATTGGATGAGTTGTATGAACTTCCATCCAGGTAGGAACGCTTGTTGAATTGTTATTTATTGCTTCAGATTTACCCATCTGGCACAGTTCTCGGTAAACCTACGTCATAAACCACAAATAAAATAATAATTATCAAAAATATTTCAGAAGCGTATTGTGATTGCTGTCAGGAATCAGAATACAAATGTGAACAAATAAGAGCTTGTAAAAATGAACCTTTTATGTTCTTGTCAACTGATAGCAAAGTGGAAAGTTGGGCCAGATGGTTCATATTCAAATATATATAAAGCGCCAAAAACGACAGGTACAAAGAAGAATGGAAAGGCCTTGTGTTTTTTTTTTTTTTCACTCCTCTTTGTTTTTTCTTTGATTTCGGCGCTTTTATATATTTCGACTGAAGTACTTTATTCCACGCGAAAGTCGCCAAGCGTTCCTGCTGTATGTCACGGATGAAAGTCTTGAAAGCATCGGTGTTCAGTAAGTATCTGTAGTGTCGTCTCAATGATCCATACCCGTTGTCATATCAAGAAACAAAGAAATATTTGCGCATTCTTCATGCGCTGCACAAAATAGTTCTTAGAACATCATGGTTGTTAAAGGAAGAAATGGTGAGTTTTGGGATTGAAACATGTACAGTCGGGAGAAAAAGTTTGCGGGGCACGGGAGCGCCAACCAACAAAGACTGGCTGCGCCTTCTCACGGCGCGTTGCCGCTCTCAAGACGCACGCTTTTCGCATGCGCTTCCTTTCTTGTTCACGGTCATGCTTGTTTCGCTCGCTTCCGCTCGACACCCGCGAGATAACAGGGACTGGCGCAAGGTGCCGCGAAATGTTATCTGCAGCATGCGCGAGCTCCGTCACCCATCACGGTGGCTGAGGAAGACACGGGACATGATGGCTGTCATTGCGGCACCTTGCGCCGGTCCCAGTTATCTCGTGCACGTCGGGTGGAAGCGAGCAAAAAAGACATGACTTGGAGCACGAAAGGAAGCACATTCTCGAAGCGTGAATCTTGAGAGCGGCCGCGCGCCGTCAGAAACGCAACCAGTCATTTCGGCTGACGCTCCCGCGCCCCGCAAACTTTTGCCGCCGACTGTTCATGTTCATTAAATAGCATAAGGATTATGTAAGATGCACATACATATATTTTAATTCAGCACGTTATAAGACAGACGACCAGTTCGCGCTTTCCACATTTTTACCGCTTCCTTCTCTCCCCCTTCTACCCTGTCCATCGTTGCCTGTTTCCTCCTCCCCCACGGTGAGGAGGATCTTCTGCTTTGCAGAAGCTCGTGTCTGGTCGTCTTAAGGGGGAAATTTGTAATGTTCCGCGAGGAGCCGAACTTTCCTTATTGCGGTTTTTGTTGTAACTACGAGTAGAGCTGCTAATATTTCTGGGTTTCATCACAATCCTAATATGTTGTGTCGTTGTGGTCTATTTGTGTTACTACTTCTTTATGATGGTCGTGCTAAAACGGCCAAGGAACCCGGGGAACACCTTTCTTTTGTAGAGTTGTTACTCTCTGCAACACCTATCGTTCGATGTAACAATCACGCGGGACCTGTTTGGGGCGAGAATAAGTAAATTATAACATTATTTAACCAGCATCCAAAAGAAGAATAAAAAGCCACAAATTTATTTCATTTTTCCGCATAAAAAAATGGGCCAGCAAAAAAAAAGAAAAACTTCAATTTATATTTAAAAAAAGTGTAGTGACTCTACAAAACTAAGATTGCTATAAAAATCATATTACATTTTTTTTTGCGCAATAATCGGTTGTTATGCTTCTTTTAGTCCGGGTTTCTAGTAAAGACTTCAACAAAATCCGTTCTTGTACAAGGCGCATCATCGACAAGAAAGGAACATGACTGTCTGAATAGGGTCGCACAGGTTTCTTCAAGCCACGTGAACGACATCAATATTATACGTGAAAAAAGTTGTAGTCTAAGCTTATTTTATATCGTAGTACCTTGAGGAGTCCCTGGTTTCTATTCTAACCTGTATGAAATATCAGACGACAAGAAACAAGAAGTATAAAGTTTTACACTTACGAATCGTCCGTGATATTTTTAGATTCCCTCTGAGCATTCCTAGTGTCGTTTTCGATTCCTTGCTAAAGCATAGCCCCGCAGTGAAATGGATAGGTTGTGTTGAGCATGTAGTCGTACTCAGAGTTCCCTTCATAGACGCAGTGTCGAGTACCCATTTCAGGCATCAAAATTAGCTGCGTCGAGTGCGAACAAGCAGGAATGCATTAAAGCTGTTTATTAAACAAAAGATTTAATGCAATTTACGATTTCAAGGTTGTTACCAGAAACATTTTGTTTCTGAAGTTGAATACCAATACACGTAATCCAATAAATGTATATTAAAAATGTAGCTTGAGTTTTGTGCTTGCAAATATATTTGTCAAATACAAATGCAGGCAATTCGTAGTTTCCAAATTTATTAATATATTTGGATTATCAATATTATTTACATATTTAGAAACAGGAAAGTGTTGCTCTCTTACTTTTGAAATATTTTGCATGTCAGAATATTTCGGTTTGTTTTCCAAACAGGCTCTGGTTCGGAGGTTTCTTGCACCTCGGAGCATAAAGCGTATCCGGATAGCAAGAAAGCTAGTAATAATGTTTTCATCATCTTTAATCGACGTAACTGGTGACCTGAAAATAAAATAAAAAAAGTTGTAATTTCAAACTTAGAGCATTCATTTGTAATTAGTTTGTATATCGGCAACACTGGAGTCAAGCTAAAATCTAGCGTGATATGGAGCATCTATGTTTTTCAACAAATATATATATATATAAATAAAAGGAATAAATTATGACGCTAAAAGAACACTAACGATACAATACAAATAAAATAACGCGAATGGAACAAAGGTAAGCAAGTAAAACAAAGCAGGAGCTTAAGTTGTTGAGAGTTGGAAGTTACTACGTACCTTTCCTGTCTTACTTGTTTGTTCCAGTACTATTAGCGCTATTTTGTTTGTATCAAAAATGAACAAACTAGCACAATGAAATACTTTGTAAGAATACCTCTACCTTTACCTAATTCTTGTGAGAGCAAGGAAACGTGGTTTCGCGTTTTCGGACGGGAAAGCTCATCAACTACAAAATTTATCTTCATTCGTTGAAAAATATTAATTAGAATTGTTTTATATTCGACCAAACTCGTTTAGGGGGCATTTATATTTAAAAGCAAAATATACGTTATAGGCAATTTTCTGCGATAAACTAAATCACGGTTAATGAATTAAAACCTAACAGTTTTACAAAAATTATCTGAACTGTCACTCTGTCGAATACGTAAAAACAAAACTCGGATTTTATACAAAAATAACCATAACAGCTACAAATAACTCGTTCTGAAAATAGTCCCCAATAATCCCTGTATGAGTCTAAGTCAAGAGTTTGTAAACAACAGTCAAATTCGCCAAAAGCAAGTTCAATTTTTAACGTAACCTCCAAGTGGCACTTCAGATGTATTTTCGGAAAAAAAAAACAGTAGGTTCTAATATCTTAAACACACAATGTTTTGTCGAAGAAATCTTTTTCTAAATATTACGAAGACCCAACTCTCCCACGGGCAGGATCGGTCAAATTCAAATGAAACCATGTAGTTATATCTAAAGCCACTGTTTCACGTTCAGTCATTCGGGAGTTCATTCATTTATCTTGTATAATTTATCTTCTCAAGGCTTTAGTACACACTTGCGCACAAAAAAAAAAAAAAGATTGTATATGAGCAACGTGCTTTTCTCCTTTAATTTATATTTCTCAACAAAAATAATCAGTGTCTTTAAGCCATAAAATACAAAGTTGTTTGTCGAGTTGCCCACCTACCGTTTTCGCAATAGACGCATACTCAGGTTAGAATAAAAACAAGGCTGTTTTAAGCGGTGTTGTATACGTTACTCCTCAAAAGTAACAAGATACCGTTACTCGTTCCTTTTCTAAAAAAGTAACTAAACACGTTACTCGTTCCTTTTTAAAAAAAGTAACTAAATACGTTACTCGTTACCGAAAATAGTAACTAGGTAGAAGTAACTCGTTACTTGTAACGCGTTACGTACATATCTGGGTTCTCCTAAAGAAGAACGCGGCTAACGCGCCTTCTGCTCGAAATTTTCTTTGTAACAATGTAACTCTCAGTGTGTACCTTTAATAAACAGTTGTTCAGTTGAGATGGTCCAATCTGGTTTTGCAACATAATTTGGTGCCGAAACCCGAGAAGATAAAGAAAGTTGTGTTAACGAGACCATTGGATTAACGAGACCATGGAACGCCTGAAAGTACGAGGAGCAGCGAGGAGGACCCAGAAGCCAGAACACTCGCTTGGTCAACGAGGGAAGGGCATCTTTGGCATCCCCTCAACCAGACGTTGAAACTCTAAGCGTGCTTTACCAAATACTGAAACTGAGCTACACCGAGCTCGTGAAGCTAAATGAAGAATTAGACAGGCACCAAAGGCCTCGGCAGGCCTTTGGTGCCTGCCGAGGAGCTCAGTGTTGAGAGCGACGCCATGATGGGGTACGAGGACACTGCGATCGCCTCACTGGCGCAGTTGGAACTTAAGATCGACCGAATGAAGAACGGCCCCATGACGTCGTGCACAGACGACTCGCTGCATTGAGAGAGATCACCAGACGCGGTACCAGATTTCCTAAGCTGCAAATGATCACCTTCGACGGAGACTCAGCAAGTGGCAGGGATTTTGGGATCAGTTCAGAGCGACGGTTCACAAAAATCGCAGCTTGTCGAATGTTGAGAATTTCATTATTTGCGATCTCAAATTACCGGAATGGCCGCCTCATGCTCTGTCTGGACTTTTAGCAACAGGAAGGTTACGTCGAGGTGATCGAGTTTTGGAGAAAAACCCAGGATCGAGCAGGAGCACCTGAACAGCTTAGAATGGTTCATCAGGTGAGGTCCCCAGACGATGTCGTTGGATTGCGAAAGCTACATGATCATGTTCACACTCACATTCGGGGGTTGACAGCACTGGGTGTAAATTCGGCGTCCTACTCATCGATGATGTGTGAGGTTCTCTTGTCTTTCTTAAATGTCTTTCTCAAATAACGAATAATTTAAGAAATGTCTTTCTTAAATAAACGAATCTTAATAATTGCGTTGCTGATATGCATACTGCAGTATTCTTAACTTCGCGACAGATCGCAAATTCTATCGGCACACTTTACCGTGCACATAAAACCAATTAATTATTTATTAAATTAAAGATCGCCAGTTAATGAGTTAAAAATAATAATTGATGCCTATCGTTAGATGCCATATTTCGCGAATAGTAAATTTAATTTAGTCTCCAAATTCTTCTTAAAACGTTTTGAGTGTTTAAAGGTTCCTCACATTCCTAATTGCATCTCAAGAAATGTTTTACTTTAATGGGTAGTCGTAAGTGCACAAGAGCATGATTACATCAAACTTTGACCATTTGTTGATGTTCCGAAACGTGTTAACAGCGATAAATTTTGAATGCAGAAAACAGAAACGAGTCTGAAGACTGTTCTGCGAAACCGAAAATGAATTTAATTTCAAAGCGGCATTCAACCCATCAAAATATGGCCTTTAATTTTTTTTTTTTTTTAATTTTAAAATTATATTTAGCTTCTGTTTGGGATCTTCTGACACGGGTTGAGACTCCCAAAGTTAAAAAAACGTCCCATTTTGACCGACTGAATAAAGTCAGTTTTGTAACATGAGATTATTTTCACCAGCCAATGTATGGGTGGTACGACAAACTAACTCAGTAGAGTCGCGTCCTGCTTCTATCATAGCGGTGTGGTTTGGACACTGTGGTTAAGGGCAATTACAACTTTCTAAACAGTGTAACTTTTTGTGTGCGTCGGGGTCCCTTTTGTAGGTTTGATTGGTATTAAACCCGGCATAAAATACTTGTACGAAATGTTAATCTATTTTAAATTTGACTCGGCTTTTTTTAGTTGTTTTCGCCCTTGTGTGAAATATGTTTGTTTGTTTATTTCCGACACAAATTTCTTGGAGAAAGTGTAAAAGCTGGCAGTAAAACTATATTTTATCGGTGCCAGCTGCGCTTCATTTTTGATATTTAGAAAACTATGCAGCCCTCTTCAGTATCATATAGGAAGACCACATGTCAAATATTACGATCTAATTCCATCTATATATTTAATAAACTGGCCAGCAAACTTTCAAATGAGTCAAGTCGCGGAAATCTTCCAACTCTAGCGTGCGACGTGAGGCGCAATCATCAGCGCAGTCAATGCCACGGAGTTGGAGCGGCCAACGTTGAGCCACTACGTCAGAGGCATGTCTACGTCATTCTCACGTTTTGTTTGTTTTTACTTCTTAGAGCGAAATTGAACGATGACGTCATCAGTTTCTCATCCCGGTGTTGGCTCAACGGCGTCCACGTGATCACCGCAACGCGGATGTGCTAGTTTGCGCTGCCCTGCGCGCTTATCGCCCTTGTTCGCCATGTCCGGTTTCTCCACTCCCCCTCTCCTCTTTCGTCTTCTCCCCTTCCCCCTCTCGCCCGGGCCACCACCGTTCACGCCATGCGAAGCGACCTGCCCGTGCCACGTGTCCTGTACCTCGCCCCCACGAACGTCAGAAGACCACGTGGTTTGACGTGACGTGGCCATGACTCTGACGACACGAGACCAATGTTACCCGACGGAACCAAAGTTTCGGTTTCGGTATCAGCTGATGTTTAAATTAAGATTACACAAATATATTCCACATTTCGCGAATCCGAAGACGTAGATCTGTTTAGTAGTGCTTTGTGAAATGGAATCACATGTAAGCCTAATTTTTTCGGAATTGAGCGGAGTTGCCCTTTAACCATTTCAGTTCATTCGGAAAATAAAATTAAGACAATACGTTACAAAAATTAAACGTAAGACGCCCATTGGTGTATTGTCTTTGAAGTGTTGTAATCATAAAGCATTGCCTGCATTTATTTCTGTTCTCCCCAATACCCAATGGATACACTAAGCGAAATGAGAAAAATTTTCAAAAATGCCCTATTTCTGAGGAAAAGTCTGTGAGGGTCAAAGTGTTCAACACTCTGACTCTTGAAAAATAAAGACAAGAAAACATGTAAACTCTTAGTGAACAAACAAATACTTATAAACCGTTAGCTAAAGATAAACAAAGTCTTCAAACCCATTGTTTCGCTTTGATTTGAGCTCTTGAACTTCAGATCTCGGGTAATGTTCTACGTGTACCAGGGCACGCGGCAGGATGATATTCTTGTACCTTCACGAAATCAGTTTAAATATCCTTATGTCGACGTACGAAAAAAGGAAGGAAGTCAAGCCTATATTTAAAGCGGTGGTCATGGACGTAGGTTCAGAATTTTATCATTGCTCAATTTATGTTTTTTAATTATTATTTCGCTTAAGTTTAAATGTCACTCTGCGGAGCAAGGGAACAAAACAATTAGTGCTCTTACGTAACTTTTTGGTTAACTTATATTTTAGTATGTTAAAACATATTTAGTGCCGTCTTGTTACGTTACGAAAAAGTAAAACAAAATGGAAGTCAAGTGTTTAGATAAGCTGAAAACATGGTCGCGCTAATAGACATGGACAAGAGAGAAGAACAAGACAACGCAATGCCCTAATTTCAACTGTTCTTCAATTTTAAAGACTCAGCGCCAAGACGCCCAACAGTCAGCATATAGTAAAAAATTATTTGGTGTGTCATATAATGGCGACACGATCACACGATTTTCATAACACTGCTCCTATCAACACAATTAATGCGTGCATTTACACTTCACTACACCGAAATGGTACGCCATTTTCTATCCAAGCATTGCGGGAAGCGACCGCCGTTCTTGCAGGAGACCGACACGCATGTACCGTTGTGCCTCTAGCTTTGGTGGCAAAATATTGTAATCAAAATTACTCGCCAAGTTTAAATATAAAATATCGTAATTATTTTCAAATTGTTGTGTCAATGCGAAAGGTTTGCTGTGGATTTTTTTTTTTTTTTTTTTTTTTTAGTGGAGACAGCCACACTTGCGACGGTCTAAAAAGAACATAATGTTAAAAAAGGTTGTAGAATCATGTTGATAAAAGTAAGCGTTGACAGGAAACAATAACCCGAAAAAGATTTACTGTTTCTTATTTCCATTTGATGCAATAAATTCTGACACAGTCGATTTTTATGTTTTCAACTTCGACACATTTAATAACATGTTTCTCATTAAATAAAATATATCCTTGGGAGTGGGAATTATTCGAGCTTAATTGCGGCAATACAATTAGCAGGTGTATAAACAGTACAGGATAATAAATGTGTTAAAGACTTTGACTTTGGCATTGGTGTCATTGCCATTGGCAATACTAATCTGGATGGATGGATGCATGGTAATGGCTATACCCCGTTGAAACGGGCGGCAGCTTTCACCACCTAGCCTTACATTTCGTCGTCCCTTTTTTAATTTGTATAAATTTTGTTTTAACACAACCCCCCCCCCTTTAAAGTATTTCCATTGTTTATTTTTACCTGTAATATTACCCCTCCCTAGATCTTTTCCACCAATCTTCCAATCTCCTCTTAGTTACCGGAATTCTTTTCCTATCCATTAGTCCACCCATGTCTATAAATCCCAGCGCCCCCTACAAATCTGTATTCATCTCCCCCAAGTAGGGTGACACCACTTTTCCACCAATCTTCCAATCTCCTCTTAGTTACCGGAATTCTTTCCCTATCCATTAGTCCACCTATGTCTATAAATTCCAGCGCCCCCTACAAATCCGTATTCATCTCCCCCAAGTAGGGTGACCACCACTTTTCCACCAATCTTCCAATCTCCTCTTAGTTACCGGAATTCTTTCCCTATCCATTAGTCCACCCATGTCTATAAATCCCAGCGCCCCCTACAAATCTGTATTCATCTCCCCCAAGTAGGGTGACCACCACTTTTCCACCAATCTTCCAATCTCCTCTTAGTTACCGGAATTCTTTCCCTATCCATTAGTCCACCTATGTCTATAATCCCAGCGCCCCTACAAATCTGTATTCATCTCCCCAAGT
>JABSTQ010006430.1:0-61940 GCA_013358835.2 Ixodes persulcatus | reverse complement strand
AATTTCACAAAAAATAAACTCCGAAAACACGGAGCCCTAATTATAACCAATGTGGTTATTTCCTCGAGCTCATAAGTCATCTCTTGAACCTTTACCGGTGCTCAGCAATAGTACAGAACTTCATCTCGTGCGTCGGGTAATGCTGTATTTACTGATTTAAAGGGGCTATGCAACAATTTTTTTACTTTGCGCAAATACCGCTTAGAACGGATCCCTGACGTTAATGACCTATGAAACACGCCTTCGTTTTTCACCCGACGCATTGGAAGTCCCAGAAAAAAATTAAAAAACAACGAGCAGCGTTCACGCCCTCAACTCGCAGCCAGAACAAGCGGCCACGTGATCTGGAGCCGATTATATGCCGCCAATGTTGATCATAGCCACGCGCTGGGGTTGGCAAAGCACAGGACACGCGCTGAGTTCCAGACATTGTTATGGCTCGGCTATTGTCGTCGTTGCAGCGATTGGACACGGGCCACTACTCGAATGCTTCTCGAGCTATCAATTATCACGAGCCTAAATCGAGTGCCCACGCAATGCTCGGGTCCAATCTATGAACCGCATTCAAATATAGTCATACGGGTGTACTGCGATCCCCGCGTTACGTCATCGAATTTTGCAAGGGAGAGATTGAATGAAAATGATCGCTTTTGTCCTTGAAATTACACCGCAACAAAGGAGTTTCTTGGCCAGTGGCATTGCATGCGAGTATCCTTGAGTTCCACTAGTGCCAGTAAGCTCGTGTAAAGTGAAAAACATTCCAATTGAATATCGTTGCACAGCTCCTTTAATGAAAATTCAACAGTCGAATTGTTCTTTGTTATGGCTGAATGGTAAGCTTGTTCCGCAAATTATTTAGCAGTTTAAAATCAGCGGAAAGGACATAGTGGGGAAATGTTCTTGATACCAGAGACAGGTAACTTGACGTTTTTACCAGGCTGTCGAACCGAACGCAAAGCCGGGCGGAACACCGGGCCAAAACCATTCTTTTGACCAAACCGGAACAAAACCGAATTATAAATCAAACATTTGCCAATGAACCCGAATAAAAAAAAATCTTATGCGGTGTGTTTTGGTTAATTGGGAAACGGTTTGGCGAAACGAAAAGCTAGTCAGTTATTCGTATTTTGACTTCCGCTCATCAAATGCTAATAGAGGCATTGGTAAAAATAGATGCTAATAGCCAAAAATAGTCACAGGAAGCCATACATGTTTGTCTAGACACAGAAATAGTTAATAATTATCCATACTAGTCAGTTATAGCCATTTGTAGCCAACTCAAGTTAACCAAGTCAAGAATAGATGCCTGTAGCCAATAATAGCTAGTCGAAATAATTCAAATCCATACACACTCCAATTGCATAAATTGTCAATAATAGTTGCTGATAGCCATTTATTGTCACGAATGGCAAAGGATGAGGCGGTGAGTTAGCTGGAGAAACTAAACGGTTAATGGGGCGAACTTGTACCCAAAATAAAATAGAAGAACGTTAGCGTTGCAGGCGTCGATGTCGGCGCAACAGCAGGATCGAGCGCTGGAGCGAGACCGCGTGGGTTTCTGGAACATTCGGCCTAGACCGTTCGGCGCGTAGAACATTCGGAACTCGATTAGATGAGAATGTTCCCGAACTCACGAGAACGCCAAGTTCAAGGAATATATAAAGGAACATTCCGCTCGCTGGAGTCGAACCCAGACCTTCCGCGCGACAGTCAAGCGCGGTGACCATTCGGCCACGCACGTGATCGTTCGGCGACGCGTGTGGCAGTATACACCAACTTATGTTTGGATGGATGGATGAATGAATACGGCTGAGCCCTTTGGATCGGGCGGTAGCTTACGCCACCTAGCCATTTTGTCTTACCCTTTAAGCTCCAGTCAAACAAAACTTCTTACTTTCACGATGAGATCACTCCAGAGTCCAGCTCGAGCATATTGGAACTAATGAAACAAACCTTGGTAGTTATCGATAGAAAATAATCTAAAAGGAAATATTTGTACCAAAAGCTGCAATGCTGTTGATCAAGCAAAACCTAGCCTTCAGCTAAAATTCCAGTATGGCTAAAGCTAAATTTCACTTGTATGGGCAAAGACAGGATCATATTTTCTGCAACAATGATGCATCTGCTGACGAAAAAGTCGATACCAGTCTAGGAGGATTTGCTAAATAGCAATTTTACGACTGCAGCAGCCATATTTGGCAAGTCGAACCGGAAAAGCTTGATTCAAATGACTACCGTAAAATACCAGTGAAGCACCCACTTTGTTCAAGCGCCTACTATTAACGTGTTCCAAACTCGCGAATTCTGCAAATTATACATTAAGCGCCCGATTTGACGGAACAAGCGCCCATGTTCAGATTATTACAGTTTTCAGGGAAAGTGTGATAGGTGCTCCACCAATATTTTACAGTAGATATATTATATTGCCAATGAAATGCAAATTTGGTTACGGTATATAGATGCTGTCTAGTTCTGCTTCAATCTATGAACTCCAAAATTGGCTCGCATGACCTCACTATGTCATGGAAATATAAACCTTGTCTCTCCAGGTAAACCAGAAATAAGGGTTGTGCAGTATCCAAGCAGAATGTATCTGTATGCCAAAAAGGTACTAAAGCCTTTTTAAAGCTGCACTCGGTACTCATCGCCATTTACAAGTTGCAATTTTAGCATTGCAGCGAAGGCAACCCTGTATCAAATTCTTAGAACAGAAGGCCAGCACAACATTGTCTCGAAGCATCGACAGTTCTTCATACAGCAATATGCTCTAATGGTTTCAGAGACCAAAAGGCTGAAAGGAAATATGTACTACTTAGAACAAAATCGAGAAATAAAAGTATAACGTTAGTAGTGTATTTTTCTAAACACACTTCGGCAAATCGGACTCCAAGCGACCGAACACGAACAGTAAGACACACCAATGCGCCCCAGCATTGTCTACCGATGCAGTGCAACCTTTCACACGTTTGTCACCCGACTTGTAAGGTTGACCGAAAAACAAGTGAAAAACACAACTGCCAGAGAACAAGTGAGGTGACACACTTCAAAACATTTCTTATAAACCCAAGACTAGGGGAAACCGGGAGGTCACTTAATGAAGACAATAAAAAAAGACAAGGAAGAAGTCAAGTAGGAGGAGGCCTCGTAAAAAAGTAAAATGCTGATCATTTAACAAATCTTTTCTGTTGAACAACTTTCCAGGAGAGAAAGCATGTGTCCTCTTACAGAGTGCAGCAACTCTGCCAAGTGTGTTCGGTGGCTAGCTGTCCGCTATGTAGCGTGTGCTGTAACAGGAATCGATGTAAGCACGGGCCAGATCCTCTACAACAGTGCGATCTGGAAGGCTCTGTGCCATCCCGTAGATTGCAGCCTGCAAGAACAGAAAGACCACTTAGAGGACCGATCAAACCCACAAAAGATGTATATGTAACCCGTTTTTCTTGCTATGTTACGCCACATTTTACATAGCTCATCTTTAAGCTTTTGCTTTTTTCAAATACAAGCACCATATAATTCCGAGAGACAACCAACCTAAAATCGAAAGCAAATCGGGTGAAAACAAAGGGTAAGCACACTTTCAATGAGCAATCGAGAAAAAAAATATAATATTTTGTGTTGTGTTATCTGCCAAGCTTGTCATCAGATTGGGGGTGACGAAGCAGAGATTACTGTTCTCCCCGGTCCGCAACGTTTGGCCGAGGTCACCATTGGCCCAGGCACTGCAACTACTAAAAGTGGGCTCTTTTTCGGTCTTTATTAAAAAAATGCATAGCAAATTGCTGGGTAATTGTGTTGCACGTAAAACGTTCGGCATCTAGGCTCTCGGCGCTTTTCATCGGTTAGCTTGGCAACTGGCCTAACACGTGGCATATACAGTCTATAGCAATTCCTGGAATGGAGACACTGGCACAAACCCGGTTTCTAAAAACTTGCGACAGAGTGTCAAGTTGCTATCTGCCGGACGCAGAGCAGATTCCCCCTTGGGGCTTTCCCACAAAATAGCACCTCAAGTCACGACAATCTGTCGTGACGTGCTGGAAAGACACTCGCTTAATAATCTAAATGGTCTGGGTTCGATTTAAGCCGGGTGCAAACGCTTTTTTAGCGCGATGGCCTCTCTCTCCCCCTCCCCTCCTGCTCAAAACCAATCAGTATCGGGCCTCATGGCCTCCGTTTTATCCCTGGCTTCAATTTTGGGCTTTCTTGAAATGCGAAACACCCAGCCAAAGAATGTTTCACATTAAAATAGCACATCATGCCAGAAAGGGGGGGAAGAAGGAGGGGTTACTTTTATGGAGTGGGTCACCTCTTGGTATATTACGGTACATGAAAAGTGTTTTACACAAAATAAAACCGTTCCTTTTCGTAGGTCTGCCTCCCAAAAATAACTTCTTCAGCCGTGATTGTTTCTAAGTATCCATGCTTGGCAAATGAATATTCATATATAAATTCATATACAAACATTCAAATATTCATACTAGAAAATATTCAAGTTAGATTTACAACAAAAACTTTGATGTTCGCACACGTCTACCGTAGGCCTAAGGCCAGCCGCAGGATCCCTGACCTGTCCCGTGCTGGGCTTGGGGGGGTCCTTCATGATCTCGGCGGTGAGCTCGCGGACGTCGTTGACGAAGCGGTCGGCCACTTTCTCAGACACGTGGAGCAGGGTGACGCAGAGGTGGAAGCCCGCCGGGTACTGGAGCGGGTTCAGGTTCCAGCCCCGCAGATGGGTCAGCTTCTCCATCAGCTGGAAGATGTCGAAGTCGTGCGAGCCGATGGCCACCACGCTCGTGTCGGGCGACCCGATCACATAGATGCCGGGCACCTCGGACACCCTGCGGTGACGACGGTGCCTCCATTAAGGCTGCTTCACACACTTGCATGCTGGCACCACCTTTGAGGTGGCCCTGGAACTGCATTTCACTGGAGCAAAGGCTTTGAGGTATTTGGGAGATCAAATGTACATAGGTACAGAGCGCGACACTGTTAGCGCGAACAAGCGATCGCCGGTTTCTCCAGTTTTTCTCTTTGAAACCAAGGTATGTCATCCAAGTTATTATTGCTACGGAAAGAGCTCATTTAGTTCTATAATGTAAGCGATAAAATTTCGTGCTCGCTAATACTATTTGGAAGTAAAATGCGAAAATGCGCCGATGTCGTGTTCGCGCTAACAGTGTCGCGATGTGTACCTCAATGAGAAATTGTCATTTATAACATTGGAAAAGTTTTTCGAGCCAATAACAAAAGAATGATGTGCAAAAAAAGTAGAAAATATCGGGTGACCCCGAAAAAGAACTTAAGGTTTTTGTTTTTTTTGCATCAGAAATGAACCACGCGTCACCGAACGCTCGTTCTCCGCCCAAAAGGTAGCGCTAAAGATCCGAACCAGATGCCAAAGTATTGGCCCGAACCGATATCTTATTTAAAAGTTGCGATTTTCTGAAAATTTTGATGAGAAAATGGGGCTCATTTTCGCCCGTTTTTCGGTTTCTGGCGCCATAGAGCTCCACGTATTCGAGAGCCCCGTCAGCCGCCATGTTCCCATTGAAATTTCCAGAAAATCACAGAACTTTTGTATCACATGTTGGTCCGGGCTGAAACAATTGGCATCCGATTCGGACATCCAGTGCTACTTTTGGGTAGAGAATGAGCATTCGGCGAGGCATAGTTTATTTATGTGGTCAAAGAAACCATGTGGATTGTGTTTGGGGATACCCTGTATACGGAAATCCCAAGTGCTACACAGCTGCCCGACAGACGGTGCCCGTGTGCTCTCTCGTAGTAAGGGATCACAAAAGGTTGTAAGGCACTCAGTCACAAGCAGTTGCAAGTGTGTGAACAATCCTTTACTGCATTTTTAGATGGCCGGGTTGATATGCACCACGAGCAAAATGAAAGGGCGCAGAAAAGACGAAGTGACAAGTAGGAGTTTACGGACCAATGCCACCTAGAAGGCCGGGCCTAGTACGCACAATGTCGTCGTTGGTGGATCTCTGACTCGCCCTACACGGCAAACGTGCCAAAGCTCGCCTGGAAAGCTGCAAGGCGACAGACGCGTCCATCTTGGCGACGTCGCATTCTAGCATCGTGGACGTTGCGAGATATTGCGAGACGCGCCGACAGCTCTGTCAGTGCAAGCTAGGCGCTGTTGTGTAAATCCAGTAGTTTGTTTATTGATACTGGTAGCCCAGAGAAAAGATACAGGGTGGAGTTTTAGCACCCAATATGATAGGAAACAAAATATACGAATTGGGTCAATGTTTTGGCCACATGCATGAGAGTTTAAACATAACCCGCAAGAATGTTAAAGAAAAGTTGTTTAGCATACAACTAAGCAAGTACGCCTACACTGTTCACAACTTAAAATTGAATCACAAAAAGCTCAATATGCTCAAACATAAAAAAACAACAAAAAATAAGTGCAGTATAAAGTCTACCCTGCACTATAGGACGCTATGCAGGCGAGCACATTATTTTCAAATTGGCTCGGAGAGTCCATTTTAGCTATATTACAGGGAAGAGAGTTCCAATCGTCTATGGTTCGTGGTGACATTCGGGGGAGTAGGGGGGAAGGCGCAGGCCCAGGCTTTGTTTTCCAGATGGTATTGCACGGACACAGCACTGACTAATGACTGTAGCAACTGGTCAGCTAGAGAAGTTCACGAAACTTACTGCATTCGGCAAAACAGTCCCGACACAGGCATTAGTGCTGAGTCGCTTGATATTTACGATAGCGAAGTGGCATTTGTCTTTTTGGCACGTTTCTTGGACAGTGCGGTGTGGAATGGCTTGACGAGAGCATGTTCCACCTTTGTTTTTGTAATTGATCGTAAAAGAAAGCGAGTCGTTAGCCGGCGCTGTGTCTGTATATATTTTCTAACTGTCGTTGTGTCCTTCATGTCCCGTTTTATTTTCCTCCTTGCATGTACCCTGATTTAACCACTTGCTTCGTTCGTATCGTCGACCTCTCGCACACGGTATTGTGCCCATTCATTTTTCCCAGAGTTGACACTTATTGCATTGCAACAGAAGCATAACAGATTCACTGGACAGTTCATAAGCAAAAGAATATAACTTTGGATGTAAATCATATCCAGATGCCATAGAGCCAGAAGTTATTGTGAACAGAGACAGCAGAGGCCTTGCCTGCTGCTTATGAATCCCCCTCTTTAATCGGATGAGACATGCACTCTTTTCTCATAGCAGGCAATACGGGCTGTCCTAGTTGTCACCTTTGTTGCCTTTGAATGCCAACTCAGGACAAAGTCCTATTTGCAGTACTCTGTCCAGAAGACTCAAAAATTCCCAACAATAGGGTGATTGAAAAAAAAAAAAAAAAAAAAAACACTCTTTTTCGGAACAAACTGCCAGCCACGGCATACTTGTTAGCTAAATAATTAACTAAAATTTACTAATTAACTTTTTAATTTGTAAAAATAAAGATATGGTTTCAACTATAAACTTGCTGAGCATAATCAAAAACCCCTAAATCAATTTTAGGAAGACTTAAAGTATGAGTGAAGCATGGAAGTGCCCTAAACGTTACACTCGTGCGGTAGGCACAAGGCTAGCGGTGCAAAAACATTGATGATATTCTTATCCTCGTTTTCTCGTTGCTAGCCTTGTGGGGCTGTGAATGAGTGCCACTCATCTTGTGGTGTGAACAACTGCCACCAGGTGGCACTTATCTCTTGAGAAGGGTTGAGAAGGAGAAATGAAGTACCTTGTTTGCCAACCTTTCCAGTTTGACAAACTTTGCTAAAAACTCCAAGTTTTTGCTGCCACTAGATGCTTTGGCAAACCCTATACTCTCTTTCGCAGACAGTACCCACCCAAAAACAAAAGAATTTCTGCAAAAAAATTGATTTTGAAAAATGCCATATTTACATCCACCAACATCCAGAGCAGTGGTTCTCAAATGGGGTTCCGAGGACCGGCTGGGGTCCGCAAAGCCGTTCAAAGGGTCTGCAAAGCCCTCGTCTCAATTCCATCCCCCCACCCCCTTTTCTTTAAAGAAGTTTCTTTGTTGACCCTGGCTAGGTGGCGCAAGCTAACGCCTGTTATAAAGAATGCAGCATTTACCATCTATTCACCCATTCATCATTTTAATCTATGCTTCTTACTTCTGTCTATTACAGTAAAGGGTGCCCTTTTCACACTTCAGTTAGTTTCTTAGTTTATCCCCCCCCCCTTCTTCTTCCTTCCTTCCTTCCTTCCTTCCTTCCTTCCTTCCCCCTTCCCTTCCTTCCTTTCCCTTCCCCCTTCCTCTCCCCCCTCCCCCTTCCCCCCCCCCCCCCTCCCCCAATAGCATGGGGTCCCCCATCCCCTTGGCGGGTCCTCAAGGGATCCCCGAAACATCCATGCTTGAGAAACACTGATCTAGAGAGTAACGATAATCCCTGGAGAAGGGGAACAAGGGGGACAAAGGACAAACACAGATCTCCAAACACAGCTAGGTGTTTGGAGTTATTATTGTCCAGCTCACTTGCACCTTTCCATTAATTGCATTATCATCACCACCTAGAGTATTCACAAAAAGTTATTTTTTTATAAGTCATTTCTGGTCCACCGATCCTAAAGAAAAGGTGCAGGTTCGAGCACTTCAAACGAGTTATTCTCCGTTCCACTTTTTGGCATAAATTTCACTTTAGGAAAACTATCGCTTTCCTAAAGTGAAATAGTGGGACAAAAGGAAAGGTTCACTAATAGTTTTCCCTACCTAGAATATAATGACCAATGCAACTGTGAAATCTTTTTTTTTTACTTTGTGGATGTCTTTTATAAAAAATGTTAAGATTTTGTCGATAACATAAAAGACAATGTATTTGATCTTTCAGCGCAATGTTTGAAAATAAGCAACTTTTTAGAAATTTTTTTTTCAGTTTCGCCCTCCAGGCATTCTGCTGAATATCTACTGAAGAGAAAGGTTCGGCATTACATTACTTTTCTAACGATAGTTTTCCTAAACAATGTCCGTATGTTCCCGAGAAAAATTACTATAGTTTATTTCAGAATTTATGTACACAAATGAAACTCTGCACTGCATTCTGCCTCGCAACTGCCAATATTTCATTCATATTAAGCCAAAGGCTCAAAAGTTGACCATTTTGAACAGTGTCCACCCTTAAAAAAAAGAAACACTGACACCCTCCAAAAAATTTTCTTTTTTTGCCCGGCAATTTAATATGGTGTCAGGAGACAACCAATCAACATTTTGCTAGAGTCACATGTATGTTTAATAAAGCCAAAAACCTCAACTGCTCGAAACCGAAAACAAAATACGAAAACAGAAGCTGATAACCGGAGATCACGTGGCTACATTCGACCGCTTTTTTTTTTTCCACGCTTCTCCGGCGTGTGAAGCAGACGATGAAGTGGCGTGCACAGTTTGTCGTGCGATTGCTTCCCACTTATATCCCTTCCACTCAATGTTCTGCGCTTGACGATCGATTAGCTGGTACCACGAACGACAGTTCTGCAAAGTTGGTTCGTTTTGCGCCGCCATCGCGTCGTCCAGCCCGCGGTACGTCGCCGTTTTAAGAATGATGCGTACACATACTTCCTGCAATCTGTGCAACATTTTTTATTTATTTTTTTATTTATCAACGTATTTGCAGCTTTTTGAAGGCCACAAAAATTGGGTTTGTATTCTTTTCTATTTTTAATATTGAATATGTGCCTTAGATGACTATGACTTTGAATAGATTCGGTACACATAGCCTGAACGCCACGTGACCCTGGAAAAGAGTGAGCGCAACTGAAACCGGCTGATTCTCGACCAGGTGTTTTCGGGCAGAAAGAAAATGAATTTCGAGCCGCAAATCGTGCTCAGGGTAGTTGGGCCCTTAGAGGTGATGTTTAAGTAAACAAATATCGGTGAGAATGAATGACCTGTCAGTGTTTCTTCAAGTCCGACCGCAGCCAACGTTATGACCCAACGAAACCAATCAAGCAGAGCCAGAAGCAGTTTCACCGCACTCATTGTCTTTGTGATTTTGCTATCACCAGTTAAACCAATCTCGCACAAAAAAGAGTGCAGGACAGTGGCAAATTCACCACGCACCATTTGTTTGGTCGGCGATAGCAAACGCACAAAGGCGACGAAAGCTGCGACGATGTGACTTTGGCACCGCTTGATTGGCTCCATCTGTTCGTAGCATCGACCGAGGCTGGACCCTAAAATGAAACGGAGTGGTATAGTCATTATGAGCCTGCCTCGTAAATGATGGCGTCGCGCATACAATTGCGGGAAGTGAGTCGTTCAGCCCCGGTCGGCGTCCGATGTCTCCACCGTAGACGAGAAGTCTAGCCAGTGCAGTACCGCAGCTAGCCTGGGGACGTGCATCGTGCAAGGTAGCAATGCACAACCGTGCGCCGGTACGACGCTAGTCCAGATTGAAACGGGCGGGGATGGGGATCGAACCTGGGACCCCTGGGTTGTGCGGCGTGATCCCCGGCTCGTGCCCGACATTAGAGGATGCAGTAAGGTACCGACCTGGCGACAATGTCCCTGGCGGTGGAGATGATCTTCCTGGTGGCATCCACGTAGCCCTGTCGTCCGTAGTAGAGCAGCGAGGCCCAGGTGCAGGCCGTCACTGCCCCCGCTCGGCTGCCTGCAAATGCAGAGTGACGTGGGCACCAAGGCGTTAAGTTGGGCCATTAGTTGGCACATGTCAATAGGATGCTTTCAATAGGGTGCTTGCACGAAACCATGGTGCGACGCTGCTTCCAGCTCAAAATCTCGGACGGAATCAATGTCGGTGGACGTGCATCGAGGCCTATGCGAGACTTATCGCAGACAAAGTGAAGTTGGGCATTCACCAGACACGGTTGGAGTGCAGTAGACACCTCCAGGCCAGTCAGTGGTCACCGTAAACTGGCAGTGGTGGAACTTGCGCTCCCTGTACATTATTATGGACGATCCCTTGGGGCTGTAGCCGTACTGGAAACATGCAAAAGAGAATATGGTCACCACATAAGCAGAAGTAAGCATAACATAAAAAAAATAGATTCCATAAAAGCCTTTTCTTTTTCCAGAAGAAAAAATGGGTTTTTATGCAGATACGTTGCCATACAATAACGGGCACATAGCCACGACAATGCAAGCTCTCACCTTCTAAATTAACTGGAGTATATAAAGTATGCATACACTCAATTTGAGCAAGTGGTCACTCTCAAATGTTGTCATAATTATCCCATCACTTGTGGTGGACATTTCTTTGCTAGTAGCAAAAATGCACAAACAACCCTAAAAAGGTTTGGTAACTACTATACTACCCTAAAGGATCAATTGCTGCTAGCCTTCATAACTTCCCAGCCTACAAGCAATAGGTGCCCCTGCACAATTTTAAATTAAAACAATAAATTTCTTTGAGTCACTGAGGGCCGTTTAGGGCAGTGTCCCGCTTTTCAAACACCGTCTCAACCTAACACCTAGGTGTGTCCAACTTTGGTGACACCAGTTAGGCATGACCAGCTTCACTGTCACCTTTTTACATTCAGTCAAGAACTTGATACACTCCTACAACAGAACCTCTTTCTACTTCTGGCCTACGACCTAATGGCTTAGCAGCCACGAGGTCAGTCTCAAAGATCCCAGTTTCAGGAATCACTTCGAAGGAAGACTTCCAGCAATTGCTTCCAGTGATTACCTTTAGAGGTCACTCTTGAATTTCACAGAACTAAATTTAGTTATGGTGACTGGAGCACGACTGATGTGTGTACTGGATACTCTAGTCTGGTGCCAGAATTTCCACCCAATGGTGTCATGCAAGTGTCGTGCTGTTGCCTTTCGGGATTCTGGCACAGCAGCAGAGGAGGAGGATGCAACAGACGCAAGTTCCACCATGGCTCTTGTGCACGGACTGCTTCAGCGGCAACAAGTTTTGACAACGGCGACACTTGCATTTGCTCACTTCTTTTTTCCAGGCACTCTTACGCCAAACCGCTAGGATTGCGACATTCAACGCGACAAACAAGCTCCTGCGACGTCATTTGTTGCCACTACAAAACCACTTTCGACGCACGGGCAGCACAGCCCTGTTTCCCAAAACACCTTCTTGCTTCCGGTAAACCGCATTCCGCCATGTCGACGGACAGCATCCGCCACTTTCCCCTTTGGTTCGCACGCAGACACTCGATTGTTGGCGCGGTTCTTGGTAGCGACGAAATGCACAAGCGTGGCAAGCAGCTCCGACGACGACGGAGCTCAGTAGGTACGACCAGGGACGTATTTAGGCCGCGTAAACCCAAGATACGCGCTTTTTTTTTTTTATTTCAAAGTTGCCACGGCGGCGTCTGCCGCGGCCATTGTGGCCGCCGACAGACCGACTTTTCGATCGCCGGCTCGTCTCGAGTCGGAATGGAGACCGGTATTTATAAAAGTTGAGCGCCGGCCGACGCTTTGCCACGTTCCTGACGGCTCTGGCCGGCGCAGTCGATCGCGACGCTTAACAACTTGAGGGAGCCAGAAAAACACCGCCTCCACGCCCAAAAAGACGCGGGGCCGAAGTTCGTCAACACGACGTTCAGCAAAACTTCTGGCCAGAAGTAAGTGGCGTGAAACCGCCCTGTAGGGCGCCGAGCGCACCGGTCAAAGTCGCGCCCCGGGCACGGTAATTTGGCTCCGGGCAGCCGGGTCGCGGGAGAAGGAAAAAGGTGCAGGAAACCTTGTGGGTGTCGGCAGAGATGCTGGTGACTCCCGGGAGCCTGAAGTCAAAGGGACGGAGGGGAAAGCCGGCGTCCTCCATGAAGGCCACCAGGAAGCCTCCCAGGCAGGCATCCACGTGGACCGGAACGCCATACTTTACTCCTAGCTGGGGGAGAGCACGGGGGAGTCAAGGGAGCCACGTCGAGTCGAGGCTGGTTCACATGTTTGCAGTTTGGGTGTGATCGAGCGCGTTGAAACCACTTGCAGCTGCCTTTTTTGGTTTTAAATGTTTTAAACACTGGCGCCATCTACCGGGTAGACCCGGAACACTTCCGAGCTGCCTGTAAGGAAACGGAAGGCTTTGCGGTATTTGCGAGATAAAATCGACGCACTATCCACGAGAAAGGGTCTTCCCTAACTATTTTACACTTATTTTGAGCACACAGTGTAAGAATGATACGCAAAATATACGCAGATCCAAGGTGTTCGATGACTGGCCAATGTAGGGCGCCGGTGCATTCTCTCATCTTAATTGCGGTCACTAGCGATTGCAATAAGGTCGACCACATAAAAAGGCAAATGTGTGAACTAGCCTTTGCTGCTACTATGAGCAGGTTGCCGCTCAGACCATGTTCGATCGAGTCTGAAAAGCTGACAGTGAGAACGCTATTTGCGAGAAATCATACTTCGGAGCGAGACAAAGTAAGCGAGCATACCTCACATTTGCAGGCGGTCGGCCGTTTGCGATATGTATAGGTGAGATGGCGTCGAGGTGACAGAGGTGCCTTTCTGTGGCTTACTCGTGCAGCTCGGTCGTTGGACCTTAAGTTTTATGACCCAAGTGCACGTTTAACACCTACGGATAGCAGCCCTTTAGCTGCGCAAGAAACAAGCTTTAGGTTTGCCAATGATGTAAGCGCATCTCGATTACACGATCGGAATAAGCCCATTTGAGATGCCAAGTTTTAAAACTGGAAACGAGGACTACCACTGGTTACCAAAACTAACGCATATCCTTCGAATTAAATACCTTTTTACGCGTCACATCATAGAGAGGGACAGAGAATGTTAAAGATAGGGAGGTGTAGAGGTCTGCAGCATCTTTGTGGCAAGCGAGAAGCATCGATCCTCTTCCAGTCACATCAGAACTGGCTTTATCTCCTCACTCCTCCACAGGAAATGCAGATTCCCGACTGAAAGATTAGCCTATATTGTCACGGATGGGAGCGACGACTAGATGAACGAGTCGACGAGAAACTGAAGAAACCGAACGTTTAATGTGGCAAACTTGCACCGAGAAAACAAGAGAGAAATAGCGTCGCAAGCGTTGAAGTCGCACGGGTTGAGGGCCGAAGCGCACGGGTTGAGGGCCAAAGCCGCAAGGGTTGAGGGCCGAAGCGAGACCGACTTCAAACTGCCACGCGGAGCAGCTTTTGTACTTGCGTGGGTTCTTAAAACGTTTGGTGCGTGAAACATTTGGCCTCTGCGTAAAATTCAAACGTGGTAACCATTCGGCCATGTACTCGTTCGCTCACTCGGCGACGCACGTGGCTTTATACTACAAAACCAAATTTTCTGAAATCCTTTCATCCCTAGACAACTCAAGTTTCCAGACTCTCCCACATGAGAAGGGTTCCGATAGTTTGCCTCGTAAACTATAGTCGGTGACAGGTTAAAAACCCAGTAAATGCCCCGCCTCGAGCACGCACCAGTTTCTTCTGCCGAGCTTAGGCTGCACGTGCTCCGAAGTATTCTCAAAGCCAGAAAGCTCGTGCTCGACGGTCCATCTACCAGGCTCTTAAGCTGTCGCCGACTAGAGACATTTGGCAGTGTTGGGAAGTACTTTAAGTACATTGTACTTCAAGTATTACTTCAAGTAGGTTAAGAAAACTTGTGCTTTACTTGAAGTGTATTCTTGGAGTATGTACATGTACTTTGCTTAAAGGATTTTTTCTGGTACTTTCCGAGGGAAGTAAATCTGCTGACTACAAAATACATTCCCCAAGATATGGTCTCATTAAATTTGTATCACGAAATGATGCTTTGTCAACTCTTCAACCTCTAACAAAAGAAATGATGTATCATTGTGTGAAAACTCATTATCGTCTTTCGAGACATCCTCTGGTCATTTCTGTGAGTGAAGTAATGGTGGCTATAAGAATAATACAACTAAGTATTTTATAAATTGATTGTTTAAATAGATGATCAGCAATGTAAAACTACTCTGTGACCACTTGACTTTTATCCAATATTCGCCGCCATTTCTGAAAATAACTGATGCACCTCAGATTACCCACAGGGCAATGCAGAGTACCAGATTACAAAAACAAATTGGGGGACGATCGTACGGGGAAACAGAATTCGTCTACGCTCGCATGTCGCGAAACCGGGGGTACGAGCTTGTAACAGCTGCCGCTGTAAAACACTGTATAGGGGAATGAAAGGGCATCCTGAAAGATTGTGTTAAAAAGTGTTTGTACTTTACTTTGAAAGTACATACATCGTATTTATAGTACTTTACTTTGAGTACATTGTGCTTGGTGTACTTACTACTTTACTTCAAGCCCATAACCTTTCATTTACTTTGTTCTTCACTTCGAGTACTTTTTAGATGTACTTTACCCAGCACTGGAATTCGGGGACTCACCTCGGAGATCTGTTCTATGGGGTCAATCGCTCCGTGCGGAAACTGGGGGCAAGATCCAACCAGCTGAAAGAGCAGGGTTGTTCTTATCACTCCTACTAGAGCACAGGACTGACCGAATTGCAGGACTGGATGGTGAGCGTATCATTGTTTCCAAATCAAGGTTCTCACCATGATTGTGTTCTTGGTAATGGCAGCCTCCATTTTCTTCACGTTCACAGTCATCGTTTTGGGATCCACTGGGATGGGAATGACCTTGATCCGGAGATATTGGCCGGCCTACGGGAGATATTAGTATGGGGTTACTACGCTCAGCTGGGAGTAAAACAATTCATTTTCTATGACACATAGAAATTTCAAAGGTGCAAGATAAACACGATGGAAGCTCTGTGTCAGCACGCCCTCAACAAGAAACCCCAAAGCTCTCTTGACCAACAAAATTATCTTGCGCACATGTCGAAAACAACATTTTGTGCGAAAAAATGTTGAGACTGCTCATAACCGTGCTAGATGATCTAACAAGTGCACAATGAGCATTTCTTAGAGCGGAGAAAAATAAAAAAAAACTTAAAATAATAAAAATGGGCATCACAACAATCTGAATTTCAACCTTTGACAAATGGTTCAAGCAGTGGCATACCAACTTGTTTTTGAGTGGGGGCAGTGATGTGATTAGCCTAGGCCATTTTGGCGCACGTTTCGGAGCAACCAAAACAGTGTTTTGGAGCAGCAAATGTGGCCTTTTGGAGCAGCAAAAGCGGCTTTTGGAGCAGCCAAGACAGTGTTTTGGAGCAGCAAAAGTGGATTTTGGAGCAGATATTCTTAGGAAAATAAAATTATTTGTTTTAAGTGCTGTACAAACGAAGGGCACATTGTGTTGTGTTGTGTTCTGATGTGATGTGTTGTGACGGAACTCGCTGCTTCTGTTTTTACTGCTGAGACATCCCACAAGTGTAGAGTGCTGTAGGCATTGCCAAGCAATTTCGAAACACCGCTTGCCACTGTTTTACTGGTTCCCGACGTGCCAGATTTTCGTCAAAAGTAAGCAAACGTAAAACAATGAATTGCAAGCGTCCCAGCTGGTGCCTCAGTCACGCAATCATGTTCGCATGCACGTGAGGCCAACTTCGGCAGGCTTGCTGTTGGGCATGCTTTGTCGTGCGAGCGCAGACAACGGCTGTCCGATTGAAACCGAAACCATGCAACTCAGCCCCGTCGCTAACTTATCCCCAAAATTGTACACAAAGTGTAACTTTCGAGCATGCGACAAAAACAGTCCAGTGGCGCATGCTTGCCAGGCCGACAAACAAAGTACAAGCTAAACACACAAAAAATAAAGAACCTGAGTGCATCAATGCAAGACATTGTGAGCCAGCCTCAAAACGTTCTTGGAGCGCTTTGTGCAACAACTGAACTCGAGACAAACAAGCACGCTGTGCGGGTTCAGCGTGCAGACATTGCCTTCTTTGCTTTAGCTCACTTCTCTTCACCAACTTTCTTTCACGGCAGATTTTTCACGTACCGAGGTCCCTCTCGAAAGAAGGCCCATCGAGAGGAATCTAGATTTTGACAGAGCAGTCTTTGAATTAAAGATGGATTTTTGCAGTAACGTATGATTTAAACAAGAACAGGAATGTTGATGAACATGCGGCAATACCTAGTTTCATTTTAGAAAGTACCATATCTGCAGTGATCTGGGGATGGCAACATTCGACGTTGCGCGACCACGGTGACTAAAAGGCAGTGACCAAATAGTTTTCCCATGGCTGTTGCTTCAGCTCACAAAGTAACTCCTGCCGTGCAAAAACGTGGTTTCGTTTCACAGCATGACGGCATGGCTGGTACCCGGCACGCTAGCGTCGGAGTGTCTGCACACATCCGCGTCTATCGCTGAAAATATAAAAAAAAAGAGACGAGAGACGAGACCCACAAGACGAGAGCGCGAAACGAGAGACGCCGGGAAAACCATGCAAGACCGGGTGGACAATTGATGCACGGTACTTCAGGCGGCCGCTTGCGCCACATAACACACGGCTGCTCAATTACAGTACTCAGTTTAGTTTCGGTTTTGAAAGGCGACCTAAATTGGTCCTTTGGCACAGGCTTGGCGCAGATTACCCATATTTTGGCGAAATGTAGCAGGGTTAGCCCCTTGGCACAGTTTGGCGCAATTGGCGCAGCAATCACATCACTGTGGGGGGGCAAACCAGACCCCCCCCCCCCATTCAAGGGCAGGGGGGCAGTGCCCTTGGTATTCCTTGGGCGCCGCCGGCCAGTGTTTGCCCTGCCCAGTGGCAGCTGTTTCAGGGGGGGGAGCAAAAACATGCCTTGCCCCCCCCCCCCCCCCCCCCTCGGTTGGTATGCCCATGGGTTCAAGATTGCAGCAAAACATCAAATTTGTGTCCTGCTTTTATAAACAAAATGATAAAATATTAAAAAAAAATGTATAGCAGAGATGTTCAAATTTTCACAACTCGGAAAAAATGACAAACGCCGAACAGAAAGTCAGGGCGCAAATGAGCTGGAGTATATTAGACGTAGCACAACGCCGAGACTGCAGGAAGCAAAAACGTCACACACACACACACACACTCTCTAAAGGCCCGTCCAAACAGGATACTGCAAACATCGTGAGGCGATAGATTCCAACATAAATCATGCGGTGCTCCACTTCCGTCCTTTTTTTTTTTTCTGCCGGGGGGAAAGTTCCTTTTGTCAAATCTTGTCCCTGTCCTCCACAAGAACCTGGAGCACGTCCAGACACCCACTCACAAGCTCTGTTGGCTCTTGGTCAATCGCTCAAGGCCTCTGCTGCTTTTCAGGTCCCGAAAACAGGAAGGGATGTGTTCGAAATCTTACCCAAATAGATCCGAGCTGCTCCGGCGGGTCGTGTCATGTGATAACACAGATAGAGCGACGCTGGACTGCAGGTAGGTTTTTCAACGCAAAGGTACAAAATTCTTACCCTGGAGTAAGGTCAATTTTGGAACATGGCCAAGGTTACAAGGACCAGGCAAATGATGGACAGCATCGGCAGGTGGCGTGTGACATCAAGTCTGATGAGTACCAAGGTCACCAAGAAGCGGGGGGGAAGCGAGGAGGAAAATCGTGATGTTCGCTTGGTGGTGTTCAAGCAGACATCGGACTGCCGAACATTTCAACTTTCACATTTTTTGGTGGAGTCGTGGCGTCTCACGATTTCTGAAGTGTCCTGTTCGGACAGGCCTTGACACAGCTGAAAATTTATTTCACTTGAAACTTGCTTAAACAGAAAAGGCCACAAAGCAACATATCTTCACTGTTCTGTCGCTCTGAGGCATTTCCTATTTAAGCACTTTTCATGTGAAATAAATTCTCAGCAGTGATAGAAACTGTGTCTGTGTGTGTGTGTGTGTGTGTGTGTGTCTTTGCTTCCTGCAGTCTCAGGGTTGTCTTAGTTAGTCACAAACAGCAGTTGGTGTTCAATTCAATTTGCAGCACACTTTTACTGGTAGAGGTATACGAGTTTTTAGATTATAAGAAAATTGTGAATAATGTCCTCAGAATTCACCGGTTTATTGTGTCACGCATCAGCACTTCTCACCAGTGCTCTGGCGTCAAGCTTCAGTTTGCACCAATGCATGCATCAGGATTCACTGCTATGCTTTGGCAGGTTAGGAGAAGCGGCTGACATGTCAGAGCATGTTGGCAAAGTAAAGCAACGAATGGTAAAATAAAATACTGGTCTAGCGGGATTCGAATCCAACTCTTCCGCATGGGGGCCGAGTGCGCTGCTAACTCTTCCAGGCACACAGCAATACAAATGAAGCTCAAAATGCTTTTCAAGGACCTAACTTTGCATTGCAAAGTGCCCCTTCACACGTTGACAATGACAACCACCGGAGCCAGAAATCTGATTAGAACTACCAACTGGGGAAGCAAAGAAAACCAGAATTTCTGATTAATACCTTATCAAAGCCAGCATGTGCAGTGACTGGAATGATCCTGAAACAAAAGAGTATATAATGAAGTATCAAATCAACACACCATTTTTTGAAAGCAAAGTTGCATACACAAATCTTTTTAAACTGAAAATACAAAAAAAAAGACTTAAAACAAAAATTCCATCAGACAAATTAAAAATGGCCGATACCAAGCTCAAGTTGCATGGAAATTACATAGATAATTCGGCTGAAGTATTTTTTTTTTTTTATTGCTGGGTTATTTTGATTTCTATAAAATTCCAAGTCTGGAAAACTGGCGAAATACAAGTTTAAAATCCAACAGCTGAAAAATATTTATACCATATTGCATGTAAATTCAGCAAAGTGTACTGACTTCTTGATTTACTTATCAGAGTAAGAAATCTACTACCATCTTTTAAATTCCTCACTCTATTATTGCAAGAGCTCCCATATAAATAGTAGGCATCAGTAACCTTGTCTCAAATGCATAACTGTAACTATACTTTCATATGCCACCATGCCATTATGAGTATTAGTTGTGTCCTAGAACTGCATGGCAAGTTCGAAAAGACTCCATGTGACACAACCCTGACTTAGAAGTGTCTCAAAACTGAAATGTTTAATTGAAGAGTCAACAAAGTAAAAATAACACTTTAAATGTAATTTAAAAAAAAAAAGAATGTTGCTTTATAATTAAGGAAAAGTGCAAAATCAAGCAGAAATTATACACAGATACCTTGAGAGATAACTGTTCGACAAAAGACAGTCAACCAGTGTTTCATGTTCAACTTTGTGCTCTTGGTTTGTGGGGATTCCTGTGATCTGCCTTCCCCAATGGCTGTGATAATGGCCACGGGTCAAAACGCTCTGCCTCCTTCGCCGTGAGCTCTGACCTGTTTGTGAAGTGGAGGGTCCTCTGTCTTAGAGGGCCCTCCTTTCACTCTCTCCCGGGGGGAACTTCTTCCATTCCCGTGCTCAGATGCAGATCACTGCTGACAGGCGAGGAGGTTTCGCCTTGTCTTTTCCCGCTTTCGGGAAGGGGACTCATCCGGTGACCACGAAAGAGATAGGACATGTGTTGGCGACTTCTCCGATGCTTTCCCACCCTTTGGCTCTCCTTTACCCCGCGTCTGGCAGACAAGGACCTTTTCTTAACTCGCCAGCGCGGTGGGAAGTTTTGGATGGGTACATTGTAGTAGTTCTTTTAGAAGAGTGTTTAATAAATACTCTTGGACTCTGTCCTTACACTGGTACGTGTGTCTTCCCTTTCACTATATTCGAGAGATTGAGTCGGGGTAGTCAATCATTGGCACCGACGGAGAAAATTTATCAAATTGACAAGCGGTAATGTGGCCCTTAACGTCATCTATATTGCCGCGGAGATGTGGAACCATGCTACTAGGTTTGACGTCTCCTTTGAGATCACCGCCGCTGTTGAGATAACCTTTTGGGTACTCTATCGGTACCTCTGTTAGTAGCCAGCACATCCCACATAAGGATTTGTATTAGCTACTAACAGAGGTACCGACAGAGTAACCAGAGGGTTATCGCAACAGCGGCGGCAATCTCAAAGGAGACGTCAAACCTAGTAGCCCGGTCCCCACATCTCCACGGCAATATAGACTATGTTTACGGCTACATTACCGCGGGTCGGTTTGATAGATACCTCTGTCAGTGCCAATTATTGACCCCCTTGTCTGACTCTCTCGAATATAATGGAAGAGAAGACACACTTACCCGAGTAAGGACATACATAGTCCAAGAGCATTTATTAAAACCCTCTCAAAATTAACTACTACGTCCCCATCCAAAATGCATCCCCACGCCGGAAAGGTAAGAAAAGGTCCTTACCTGCCAGACACGGTCTTCTGCAGAGCCAAGATCGGGGAAGCATCGGAGAAGTCGCCGATACACGTCCTATCTCTTTCGCGGTCACCAGACAAGTCTCCTTCCCAAAAGCGGGAAAATAGGCAAAACCTCCTCGCCTGTCAGCAGTGATCCGCATCCGAGCAGGGGAATGGAAGAAAGTCCCCCCGGGAGAGAGTGAAAGGAGGGCCCTCTAAGACAGGGGACCCTCCACTTCACGAACAGGTCGGAGCTCACGGCAAAGAAGGCCGAGCATTCCGACCCGCGACCGTTATCACAGCCGTCGGGTAAGAGAGATCACAGGAATCCCCACAGGTTAGACATAGTAACTTCTAGAAATTGTGTTGTCCAGGGTTCTGGCAGAATGTTTCACGAGCCCCAAGTCCTATATCAAAATTAATGGTCTCATGCTAATAATTTATTTGAATGAAAAAAAAAAATCGACCTTTATGGGGCATCACATTTTCCAATCAACCTGCACTCACCTCTCACTCTCTCCAGTTAAGGCTATGTTTTGCAGCCACAAGTTTAGATAATGGGTCATTGCACGTCCAAAACTATGTCAAAGTCGTATAGTGAGAAAGGTTAGACTGTTTCGAAATGGCGGGCTGGCACCTGGCATCCGGAAAATGAATAAGACTGGTTTGGAGTATTTCCATTCTAGATTAACTTGTACCGTTATGCAAATACAAATTTGCCCACCAGTCTTGGAACAATTTTGGAACAATCTTGCTACAGTGTGACCATGCATTTCACCTAGGCTTCCATGCAATTCTCATTCCAAACTTGCAGAAAAACAAAAAACACTTTACTTACATTTCTGGATAGACGATACCCTTTGCAGAGAAAGCATAATCTCTATAAGACTTGCAAGCCAACAATAGGCTCTCAGTGCCTCCAGATGCCACCTGCAAAGAAGATCAGGTTGATTGAACAAGTGCTGCCGAAAAAAGCAAATTCCCCAAGGATGCCCCAAGCTTCACAAACAAAACTTACATAATATAGATAACAAAGTTCTAAAAACTGTGCCTTTATGGTAGTAGTTTGTTGCAGATTAACTACCACTTACAGACAATAAGCGTTACTAAAAACAATTTCTATGGCGAATTGCTGGGAAATCGTGTTGCATACGTGAAACGTCCTAGCATCACATGACATCAATTTCCCCGCTAAATTTAGCGGGGAAACTGAATTGGTGTGTACGACTGTGATGTCCCATAATGGAACACTGTGCGCATTGCATTATGGGACGTCACAGGCCACAACGTCACAAAATGCGGCTTTAAGAAATCTGGAGCAACTAACCAAAATATGTTTCACACTAAAAAAAAAAAAACTGAAAAAACAGCTCAGTTTTGGGAATATATCACCATGTGGTAACAAACACATAACATATCACTCCCAATCGCTAAATTTGTGCCTGTGAAATATTCTCAAAGCCCACACTCTTCAAAATTTGCTAATATTGAGCCCACGAAGATAAAGTCGTTTACAGTATTTGGAAAGAGTAAGAAACACATGTACACTGTGATTTTCGTCACATTATCCGAATAAATAAAACAAACTCATTTCGGAACCAGCGTCTTTATATGGTATTCACAAGAGAGAGAAATCTCTGAGAATTCTCCCTGCAGAGTGCATCAAATGACAAAAATGTCACGCTTTTGCGATGCGGTGACATCAACTCCGCGGGGAAGGGCGGAAGGCAGAGGGAAAATGCCTGGGCGGTACAAATAATCCCAGTTCGGCAAAGGATCAGTTTGGTTTTAACAATATTTTGTCATTAAAAGCTTCAACGCCCAAGCATAGAAACCACTCAATTCGTCCGCGGTAGTGTCAAAAGTAGAAACCACTAAATTTGAGCGCTAACGCCGACGTTTTTCCCACCAGCACCTAGTCCGTGTAAACGACGAAGTCGAGGAAGGAGTTGCGCTCGCCGGTGATGTCGCACACCTCCTCCCTCTGTGAACTTCTGCCCCGTGTAGAGACTCCCTTAAGCCGAATCCTGCTGGAGGAGGCTCACCGAACCGCAGCTCTCGGGTCCCCCGTGGAAGAGGTTGCAACACCAGCGTATGAGCTCTGCCTCCATCTTGCGGACGCCCAGGAAGACATCCGAGTGGAGCGGGTTGGAGCGCAGATGTGCCCGGAACACCTGCGTCATCATCGTCTCCAGTCGCTCGTCGTTCTCCGAGTAGATGGCTCCGGACACACAGCCCTTCTTCCACTCCAGCTTGCACATGGAGTCGTTGCGTGCCATCTCCGCCAGGATCTCTTCCTGCGTGTGGAAATGGTTTGTCATTGGCAATTCCAGCCCCGAGGAAGGCCGTTCTTCCATAATGGACCTTTACGACTGTTCGCGGTCATAGCGGGAGATTAATCTGTCGGTCGTTATTCCACTAAAGGTCAGTCCTTCGTCTGCAACGGATAGTTAACCCAATAAAAGTTTCAACGGATTGTTACGACTGTAAACAATCTTTTTTGACAGTTAACATTAGTAATGGCCCGTAACAGCCCGTTACAACAACTAACAGTAATAGACTGCTCCATTGCATCCCAAAATGTTGTACGAGAGTGTTACAAAATATGGCGAAAGTTCAGTTATTATGGATATAGTATGGGCTTTGTGAATGCCTCTTATATTCACAACACAGAGCATTAGTTTGGTTTCGGGAGGTGGCGCAATGTTGGCCAAGCTAGACTATGCTTCATTCACCTCTAAGCTTTCGGGGCAACAAGAACAGAAAGCCTCGCATGCCCACCGATGTGCTCCCACGTTTGAACATACCGTAGAATACCCCGCATCCGCCCATACCACACTAAGTGCCCATACCCAAATTTGTAAGATGTGAGAAAATATGCACAGTACATAGATATGTAAAACTGATGACCGGACAAGTGCCCATCCTCCATTTTTCGCGATTATCTCTAAATCTTGAGTGGGCGCTTGCCCGGTACTTTACGGTACTTTAAATTTCTGCTTCTGCTTGACTTCTTTCTTGCTGTAAGCCTAAGTCTCATGTAAAGGTTTATCTTCTAGACACCAGGGAGACTTTGATAATATGTTGTTCTTCAGTTTCATAATCTGGATTTCTTTACTTTCATAGTGTCATCTTCATTTCATAAAGTGCTATTCTTCACTTTCACAATCTTGTTATCTTCATTTTCATAAAGTGCTATTCTTCACTTTCACAATCTGCAGTTCCTTACTTTCACAATGCGCTGTCTTCACTTTCATAATGTACTGTTCTCCACTTTCACATTGTATTGTTCTCCACTTTCATCATGTTCTTTACCCTCATAACCTGTCGATTTATTTTTATAATGTGCCATTATTCACTTTCATATTGTTTTTTTCACTTTCATAATGTTTTGCTCTTCACTTTCATATTGTGTTGTACTCTTATTTTCCCACACGCTTGTCCTTGTTACATACCCACACATCTACATCTCTACAGTCGGGCATGAAGCGATAAAAGGCACTATACAAAAAACATTTTGAGCAACAAGTATACTTGCTGAAACAACCCATTGTTGTTTCAAATGAGTGACTCCAACTATAACACAAAAGCAGGAAACTACAACAGGAAAAAGAAAGAGAGAAACATCGCCTCCCCCTTTTCCACTCACAAACTCCACGACCGCGACGGCCATGCAAGCTTAGATACGAAAAGTGAAGGGTCATTTGTGCGCATCAGCTACGCAAGCTTCGCATTTCTGCTTAGAAAACATTTGTGTCTTGCCTTTGAGCAGACTGTAATGATTGGTTCATCTCCTACGTAAGATGGGAGTGGGGAGTGCCTTAGACCCTGCTGTTAGCGAAGTCAATGCCCAGTGACAAGAGCCGAGCGTGCATGCTTTGCCCGGAATCATAAAGTGGTGCAAGCACAAGTATGAGACACGAAAGACAGAACTTTTATCTCAGCTTACAAGTCTGTTGCACCATATTTTCGTTCACTGCGACACAAGCATTGAATGTAGCTAACCCAAAGAGAACTCCGAAAATAGACCCCGCTCTAAACAAAAGAAACATTGTACATATGAGGTACCTTCAGATATGCCATACAGGTGCAACGAGTGTCTCACAGGGACAAGGCGGCGTCAAAAGCAAGATTAGCAAGGTGATTGCAAAAGTGCTCACAGGCGTCCACGACTTTTGTGGCAGCTCCAAAATGAACTTGGCATTGGCGTAGTGTTTGTTGAGGGACCTCTCAATGTCGAGCGCAACTTTGTCCAATTGTTTCTTGACATAGATGCGTATGATGGGAGCGTTTCTGAGCCGTGCAAGGATGCCCCGCCTGATGTTTGGAACAAAGCCTGGAAAACGAATTGGGCACTTTGTTACCACCGCACCACATTTTTCACGATCGGAAACCAATCTACAGTTTTTTCCTAACCCTTATTCATAAAACACAACAACGTCCCCGGAGCTTCATGAACTGTGAACGTCCTCAATTTTAGATGCGCCAACTACCGGTGGCACAAGCACCAAGTTGGTTCTAAAGCAATAACTAGTGCTTACCATATCTCCAAAGCTAGTCCACCTACACTATGGTTAAATAAGTTGGAAAGGAGGGGGGGGCATCTTTTGGTGTTAGCACAAAAAACAAAACAGCTGAGGCTCAACCTGCTTGCTCAGATGCTCGTGCCTAGATCAACTGTCATCTGCCCTAGAACGTGCCATGGGCATCGTATCAGTTAAAAGGCACAGAAAGAACTTTGTGAATCAAATTGTTTCCTGAACTGATAGAGAAACAGTCCCTATTTTTGTTAAAACTCACTGCCTACCCTTAGCACAAACCTCCCAAACCCAGGTAATGCAATTTCCAGGGGTGGGCAAATTTTATTTTTAAAAAAGAGAAAATCGAAAGAAAACACGGGTGGAGTATGTTTCGGAGAAGACAATTTCATGACCAAAACATCAATAAACTCAATGCCTCTAAATGTGTCTAAATGTTTTAGTGTCAGATTCACTAGAAAAACTAACATTGTTCCTTAGTCCTAAAGTATTGGCAATGTTTCACCTAAACAGGCATCGGAGGTTAAATATTTGGGAGTCATATTTTCCTCAGTGATTTATTAAGCACAATTTTAGGTTGGCTCCCCCATCTCTGAAGGAGACACTATATTTTTCTTATGTACGGTCTATCCTTGACCACGCGAGTGAGATTTGTGATCCGTTCAGGCAGAACTTGGTAGATCAGGTTGAAAAGATCCAGAATCGCGCTGCAAGATTTGCGACGGGTGATTATGATTTCAGAGCTAGCATAACTACACTGAAGTCGTCTCCTAATTGGATACCTCCGAGTCAAAGGCGGAAATTTTTGCGTCTCAAACTTTTACGTAGTTTTTTTACAACAATACCACTATTTGTAGGTCGAAGTATACCATAGAATACTGCGCATCCGCCCATTCCACATTAAGCACCCATTCCCAAATTTGTAAGATCTGAAAAAATATGCACAGTACATTCACATGTAAAATTGATGACCAGACAAGCGCCCAGTCCCCCATTTTTTTGCGATTTTCTCCAAAGTTTTAGTGGGCGCCTGCCCGGTATTTTACGGTAGTTTTGAGCTTGCCTATGTGTCAGAAAAGAGACATAATCGAAAAAAATATTAGACAATTCGATTGCAGAACTGATGTTTTCAAACGTTGTTTTTTTTCCGCGGTCCATTGACGATTGGAATAACCTGCCAAGCGACATTGTTGAAACATATTTGTCGGAGCGTTTTTTTTAAAAGATTCAAGGATATGTCTACTTATCGTTCTCTATGATTTATTGTATTGTTCCATTTTACTTTCTGTTCTTAGTGTATAATTTTCTGTCTGCACCCTTCTACCATAATGCTTCTTCAGGCAATGTAGGTATTCAAATAAATAAAATGAACAGGCATCAGGTCTGCTACTGATAAAGAAATGGTTTCTCAGGGCGTAATAAAACGAGCATAGTTCACAATTCTAAGGGGTAAGACACTTCAGCTACAGCGTGCGCAAGGTATTTGAAAACATAACAATGATTACAGCAAAAAAAGATGTTTCAAAGAAATAATATATTTGCATGAAATTTGGTACAGATACTATTTTCTTTTCCTCTTCTCGAACTTCATTCGATAAAACAACCTTCAGCTCCAATGACCGACTTGATGCGGCTTTAAAAACAGCTGCACGCCCTGATCAAGTGGTCTTCGTAGATGTTGGCTATAGTGTTCACAATGGCAGCTTTTAACAACTTTTTGGTGTTGTGGAACTGCTTGTTGTCTCTCTTTCGGCGACGCCCCAGACACAGTAGTAGTCCAGAGGGATTACATCTAGTGAATTAGGAGGCCTTATGTTGGGGATGACATGGTCGTAGAGCTTGGCAGCCAGCCATTCTTGGGCTGTGTGGCGTGGAGCAGATTACTGTTGGAAAGTGTATGGCCTCCCCTGGGCCACCACTCCTATCCAAGGTTTTACTACAGTGCCTAGGGTCTCAATTTAGGCCTTCGAGTTGTCCCAAAGTCTCTGTTGAAAGAAGTGTCGTGGCACGACATGACCCTCGTTGCTCGGAATGGCTAGGACCATCGCAGATGATGGAGACTTTGTCCACATGACCATAGAGACCTTGTTGGAGCTCGCACAGAGCCACCCGTCATTCCTCCTGTTGACCTTTTCGTCTTGGTCAAAGTTGTTCTCGTCAGAAAAAAACCAAAGCATGTCCGGTTCCTCAGGGTGCGTAGCTTGTTCAACAAGCGCTTGAACAAGATGGCACGGTTTTCCTGGGTTTTTTTGGGACATAAACTGTCCTTGCCTCATCAAGTATGACTGGTATCTAAGGTCTTCGTGCACCAGGAGCCTAATAGTGAACTCGGCCACCTCGAGCTGCTTGGCAAAGGCCCTTGTTGCCAAGCACGTAATTACAAAAAGCCCGGCTGTCACAGGTGCATTTAGTATTCTTCATTTACCCCTTTGTCATTCTAACTGTCCAATATCCCTCTGGCAGATGGGGTCCCCGATCACTTTTGCCGATCAACAAAGGGGTACCTGAAACATCAGTGGTTGAGAACCACTGCTCGAGAGTCTGAACCTCGATGCCACAAGTGCGGTTCACACTCTTAGTGGGCCCTGTTATTGCATAAATAACCACAGGTCTTTCCCACCAATCCTGTCAACCTGAGACTGCAGTGTGCTGGTTAAAATTTTCTTGCAGGCCGGATCTGGAATGCAGACTCCAGGGGCGGATGCAGGAATTTCCTGAGGGAAGGGGTCAGGTGTTGGTCAGCGCTGTTTAGGAAACCCCTCCCCCTCTCCCTCGTTTTACGCCCCAAATTTTACACATGCAGAAATCAAGAGGGGTTAGGACATCTGGACCCCCCCCCCCCCTCTTTAAATCCACCCCTGGACTCCCGCTTCAAGATATTCTTTTCAAAACATTCTTTGTGCAAATGATCAACGACTGGAATTCACTGCCTTCTGACAACATACATGCTCCAAATATGGACTGTTTTGGATCCTGTAAAAAAAAAAATTGATTTAGCTTTCTCCTGCTTGGATTATGAAAAACCATCTACAGTATTTCTTAAATAAAAAATAAGAATCTATATTTTTAAGACCACTTGCACGTGGAATAAATATTTTTGGGGTGGAGGAAAAACACTGCTGAACATTAGTTAAAAAATTAGCTGCTGCATTTTCATCTATTGATAAAACTGTCATGCGCAGAATTGCTGCATCTCTTCGAAGTGTCCCACGAGTTCTTTTATGCCATTTTTTTCTTCTTGCGATGGCACAGAGAACATACAATTGCATAGACTGAGGTCTGACGCACAGACTGAGGTCGTGTGGGGTGACTCATAGCGTGTCAACGCACGATGCCTGGAAATATGCGCAGTTGGAGGTGCAGATGTTTGACAGGTGGCCAGCTCTGCTACCCTTTGCGCCCCTCCAGAAGCGCTTCGGACAACAGAAAACCGGAGTTAGCTTCGGTAGCAATGCAACTCTGCATTAAAACATAAAAGTTGACTTGACATGCTTTCCAAAGTTTCAGCGTCTCAATAGGCACCACGTCCCCATTTCCACCCTTCATGTCAACAAGTGCCGTTACCCTATCTTTAGTCATACATTCTGCGTCATATTCATGGGTGTGAGGCAACTGAAACCCTGGTTAAAGTGTCGCAAGCCATTCTTTATTTCTCTGTGCTATGATTGATGCATTCTACTATACACAGGAGAAAATGAGCTGCCCAAGCCAGAAACCACCAAAGATAGCAAACCATGCAACACCTGCAGAAGCTACATGTTCAACAGTTATGGATGATTACTGTTAGCCTGCTATAAAGAATTGCATGAGTGAAGACTGTACAGAACACTTCACTAGTGTTCTTGTGTCTGAAAACTGCTGTGCTCATGCGTCACAATTAACAGTGCAGTGTTCATGTGTCGATGATGTCTACAAAATACTGTAGTGTTCATGTGTTGCAACACTGCAGTGCTAATGCAGGCACGTAGCCAGGGGAGGGGGAGGCCATGCCCCCCCCCCCCCCCGAAATCTTCCATTTTGCTGGGGCCTCCTCTCCCCCCTCCCCCTCATACAGCATTTTGTCATGGGCAAGCCACCCCCCCCTCACCCCGAAACAAAATTCTGGCTACGTGCCTGTGCTAATGTGTCTGAAAACTGTGGTGTTTATGAGACACAACACTGCAGTGTTTATGTGTCATTGGATGCCATAGTTGAGCTCAATGTCCACAGTGCACGCTTAGAGAAAACTGCCACCCCACTCAAACTTTATCAAGAGCAACAATCGTGATGGTATGACAAGCGTGTTGCGACATCATTGTGGAGGCTATACTCCCTTCCACCTTAAGATGTACTGCAGAGGGTGCCACGAGCCATCCCAGCCAATCCAGCGCTGCAAACCAATCACGAGACTACGTGCCCTGCACATCACTGATCTGCACCTACACGGTCAGTTGAATCGGCTTCGACAGCTCGTAGTGTTGTCTGCAGCCCATTGTAAGGTGGAACAAACCACAGCTGTCAGCCCGGACTTGGCACCAACGAGCTCAGCAGCTGGCAAATACTAAATATACGTGCACGCCCTAGGTAATCGGCCAAACGAATATTAGACAGGCTTACCCTCGCCATAAATTAGTCGCGACAGAAGTCGCAGGCCAATTGCAGTCACAATGGCGGTACCGAAAATTAGAAACGCCGGCTCCGTGGATTGAAAGTGGCTATTGACGGCCTCCCTGCGCGAATCCAGGAAGGCGTAGAGGCTTTCCAGGCCATGAAGGGAATATTCCAGCTGCGGTAAAAACATGTTAGAACATGAAATGAGTTTCGAACATGTGCGCTTTTTACGTCTTGACGAACATCTGCTCCCGATTGATGAATGGTTTCCAGACACTTTCAGCGTTTGAATTACGGGTACCTCACTCTATCGATTTGTTGCACCATTTCATTAGTGAATGCTCGTGCTCAGTTCGCGGTCAGAGTGAGCACCAGCTCCCGCTGACAACGCGAAGTTCTGAGGTACGACCTACGAAAAGCCCCTTAAGATTCACGCCTGTTTTCCATTATTGAATACCGAGCACTGTGGGATGCCTCCTTCCTTCAGCGGTTACGGCCCACTAACCCCACACTCTACCATCAGCAACGTTATGTCGCATGCTGAAGCTTCAGCATTCGAAGCTCCCACCCTACAGATACTTAATGAAATTAAGCAGATATTTTAACTTACCAGCAACATGGCAGTCATCGTCGTTTCTCAGCCCGGGCAAATTTTCGTGTAACCTGCGCTACAACCACAGCCGCGGCGGCAGACGAGACCGCTACCGACTGGCCGCGCTAAACTTATCAGTTACCAATGAGCGAATCATGCCCCTGATAGTGCGATACCCGGGATAACGAATGCACTCGGTTTACGTAACCGGCGCTACATTGGATACACGCAGGGAAACCGTACAGCGAGCATTCACCAAACTACACAGCCACCGGCACACCTTACAAGCGCAAATTTTGCTCAGCTTTTTGGAACGTCGGCTTTAGTTGATTTAGCCATTGCTCCTTAAGTTGGTACAATTTATTCTGCACAAAGAAGCTTTCCAGCGTCTTCAATATCTCTGTAAAATTATTTCTGAAATAAGTCATGCTAAAAGCACGGTTTAGGTTACTAAACAGAACAAACACTTTTATAAAAGTCATTGAAAGAATTTATGAACAGCTGCCAATCCACTTGAATCCAATCCATGCGCGCGTTTGCTGCTTGTAGCTGTTTCGTTCATTCAGCGTTGAACGAATGAATGGGTTTATTTCGATTCAATGGGCGGAAATCACCTTAGAAGCCCGATTTTAAAAGACGCTGACTCGGTGAGTTAACAAGAATCACCTAGCTCCTATCAGATCGCCCAAAACGCCGCTAGCACGATGCAGCCGTAAGTACTCCACCACGAACCTGCAGCGAACGAAGAGTGCCAAAAATGTGGACCGCAAGAGGTGCCTCTCCACCAGACCGCATTAGAGCTTTCTTTACGGTCACCATGCCGCCGAGGCTAAAACGGCACTCCGGTTCGGATTCGCGCGAATTCAGCGCTGATCGACTGCACGGCAAGGTTTCAGGCGCGACCGACATGACACAACGGCCGAGCGTCCCCGGACGGTGATGTGGTATCTCATGGAGAACGTGCAACGTTCCTACACGCTCTCCGAAAGACTGCTGCGTGCGATCGGCATCGGACACGGCGGCGGCACACGACGTGAGCAGGAGGACATCGAGGATCTGATTCGCCAGGGTGCCGACGTGAACCTGGCGCACGGGACTTTCCTGCCGCTGCACTGCGCCTGCATGGTCGGAGACGCCAACAGCGTCTCAATCCTGATCAAGTGGGGCGCCGATGTAAGTGGAGACTTCTGTTACGTGTTTGTTTGCTATTGTGCGCAGGTATGCGTACCTTCAAAGGCGCTGTTCCGTGAAGTGTTCGTTTGCCAATATAGCTCTGGAATTGCCCTCTTGTACCTACCTCAAGAAGCGATCATAATGAAATTGAGAACATTGTTGTTCTATTGCACCTTTTGGAAAGCGCAGGTTAGCAGCTGTTAAGTGCTATCAACGAGCACTTGCTGTCCTGGATAGAGGTTATCAGAATTGTGTGGAATATTTCATGTCCAGTTGGACATAGCTGGTGCCTCAAGAGACGTGCTTGTTGAAATCTCGGCGTTTATCTGCTAAACGCCCTAGCGAAGAACTGAAATTTTATACGGATATATATTATATATGTCTTCAAACCACCCACCCGGGGCCAGTATGCCAGTAGCTTGTCTCAAATTTATGTTAAGCTGAATTATCTGTTTGCAGGCTGTTTGCAAGTAATTGGGTGTGATACCAGTCTGGGAGCTAATCCTGGCTGATCTGTGCATTGGTCTCGAACATAACATCACACACACGATTATTGCAACGTGTGCGAACCACAGTCACCGACAGGGATGAGACGGTAGGGAGGTCTCCGCTTCCAGCACAAGCTTGCCACCTTTTATAACGTTTTAGCATCTCGCATGCCCCGAGCGTGCACGCACAGCCAAAGCACAGTGGAGGGACGCCGAGCATACGTGCCAGAGACCTGGTGTTCGAGAGAGACGCCATTCACACCCTCTTAGTGACAAAACGGCCAACCTCCCAATCTCGCGCAGGTAAACAGCTACGATGGCTACCACCGCACGGCGCTGCACCACGCGGTAGAGCGCAGCGCGGACTGCGTCCGCCTGCTTCTAGCCGCCGGTGCGGACACCGACACCATCGACATCAACCGCAACACCCCACTCCACTGGGCTGCGTTCCGCAACCGCGCAGACTGTTGCCGTCTGCTCCTCCAGTACAAGGCCCGCGTGAACAACATGGACTTCAACAACGACACCCCACTCAACTGGGCGGCCATGAAGGGAAACTACCAGTCGGTCTGTGTCCTCCTCGAACACAATGCCTCACCGGACATCCGTAACTACGGCGGCATGATACCGCTGATGCGGGTGGCCATCCTGCTGGCGGCGGGGCTCCAGTCTCCAGACGACGAGAAGTCTTTCGAGCTACTCATCCGGTGCATGGGCAGGATAGAGCTCAGAGATCGGGACGGCGAACTCCCGGCCGTGCTCGCGAGGGACAACAAGTTGAGGTCGAAACTGATGGCGGTCTGCTGCACGCCGCGGCCCCTGATGCAGCTTGGGAGGCGTGCCGTGCGGATGTCCCTAGGGCAGCAGCATCTTCCGTCAATCGTGCCATTGCTTCCGATACCGGAGCGGCTGCGGAGGTTCCTGCTGCTGGAGTTCTAGCAGCGGTTACAATCTTTTAGGTCTGTTCAGAACCCACTATATATAAGAGGGTCTGGTTTGGTCTCCTGGTTTTGGAACTGCCCAAAAGAGGAGTTTGATGCGGGAGGACAAACACTGCCACCTGTCGTAATTCTATGCTGGAGGTATTTTGAGAGGGTTGTGGTGATGATGAGGATCGTTGTAATTCGGTATGAAGGAGTGCATCATTTGAAGGAATTACAGCACTCTTCCCTCTCTCTTTTCCTTAATCACATACTAGTCGTGGAGTCTGGTCTGGTGGGAGCGTCAGTAAATCGGCACATTTGTCGCAACTGCAGGGATTGGGAATCAATTATGTCTGTATATTCAACACTTGTAGGAGAACTGTTATATTTTTTTTGGCAAGTTTGATAGTGTAGTGCCAAAGTTGTTTAAAAAGCATTTGTTGCAGCTTCTAAAATCATGCTGGGCCGACTTATTAAAAAATGAATAAGTTGGTCTTATTTAAGACAGTCTAAAAAAATAAGGCATAGGCAAGGTATGGGTGTGCGAGCACCCAAGACATGATTTTTGCGTGCCGTTCTGCTTGCAAACTAGCTTTGGCTTATAATCGTAGAATGTTAAATAAGGTGCGACTCATTTTGTTTCAGTCGAGCCAATTCTGGTTTTACCCGGAATGAAAACTGAGAGCAGATGCACTTTCCAAAGTACCACAATTCTTACTGCTTACGTAACCTTGCTTTCCAAATGAGCTGAGCCACACCCCCCAATTTAGAAATCCAGATGGCAATAAAACTGTGCACAACAGAACTGTCACTGCATAAGGTCTGTATCATTTACTGCTTCTTGAATTGACAAATATAAATATATTACTGCAATTTGAGGTCCCTTTTCATTAATTTGTGTACATTACTAAAAAAAAGACACCCGTTTTGTTATTCCCAGCAGTTGGGCGGACTGCAATTTATGAGATCCTGGAACCTTTGCAGAATAAATCGTTGTACAACAGTGTACAAGATATACCTGTGTTTGGTGTTTTTGAGCTTGTTTTGATTGTAAAATTAGCTACATTGCTTCTAAAACAAGGGTCGATGCAGGGAAGCTGGTACACGGTCATACTGTGAGAATCCTCCCGAGACAAGGGAAAATAAAAAAAAAGAGGGCAAACAGCCTAGTGGTTATGGGGTTGGAGGGTGCAATTTCTGTGTGGGGTGTTTCAAGGAGACCATTGTAGAAATAAAATTGCATCCGTCTTTTTCTGACACTGCAGTGCTCATCATCTTTTTCGTTTTCCTTTATCTCAAAGTTTTCTCAGCACAATAATTTTTTTTGTAAATATGTACACATGTTAAAGTGTACTAGCTTTTTTAATGAATATGTATGTATATGCAGGGGTAAGCACTAAATCGGCGCACTTTACATTCAAATGGCACGCGGAGCATGTCACAATGTTAAATAAACATTCTTAATCCGGATGCGTTTTTAGGTTTTGGTTTTCTATCAAAACAGATGATCCTTGCGCCAGCGATCCTGCTACATATGGCTAAAGCACAAAACTACCTCTTTGGCTCCCTTGCAGGAGAAAAGCGTCGCGTGAGCCGGTGAAACAAAACATTGTGCCGTTTGAATGAGAATACAATAAGCGTCGCATATTAGCACATGTTAGTTGATCCAAAGTGTTAAAAAGCAATGCTTCGCAAGCGAGTATCAGGCGTAGAAAAAATCGTGAGCAGCAGCAGAGGCTTTATTCAACATTTCGAGCAGAGCCTGCTCTTTTTCAAGAGCAAGCTCTGCTCGAAACGTCGAATGAAGCCTCTGCTGCTGCTCACAATTTTTTCTACATGTTAGTTGTGCAGCTTGGTCACGGCAAGCAGGACCGCTGGCATGGAGATGCGTTTTGAGACAAAACTTAAAATGTGTACAAATGGAGCGTTTTTCCTGAAAGCTGTAAAATTCTCGCGCGCCATACATCTTTGCAAAGTGCGCCGATTTAGTGGTTTTTGATGGGGCCCAGATAGGTTCTAATTGAGCCATTTATACCGAAAATTATTAATTTTCCTAAATAGGTCCCTCAGGAGAAACCAATAGGACACCAAACTTTTTGGAGCGACTTGGCCTGCGTTCGGAGAAATACCCTTAACATCTTGTTTTCGGCAACATGCGTCCCATCTCCAATCAATGGAACTTTACCCCCCCCACTTCATCAAAGTGAATGAATTGAAATACAATGAAAACAATCCAAACTCCTCCTTGAAAGGGTAGCAAACGACATCACACACCCTACTTACGTAAAAAAACAAATTTCACCCTCAAGCCAAAACAAGCACCTACTCTGCCGATTAATCAACCGTTCCACAGCATTATAGGGTGATCCCGAAGATGGCAATCTGACCTTCCCTTTTTTAGAATTGCTAGTTGCCAAAATGAACAAGTCGGTGAATTTCTATTGGGGGTATTCACTGGATGCCATACTCGAGTGCACTCATGCTCAGAACGAGCTCACACTTGTAGGTTCCCAAGACCGGCAATCTTGGTGTGGAATGCACGTTGCAAAAGCACTGTGTAAGCTTGCCATCAGCACTTTCCGAGCAGCTACACACTTAGCTATGGCCGCCAGTCGCTGGGCCTTTCCTGTGTATAACTGGTTCAGCAATGATAGAACATGTGCAGAAACATGACTAACACCATGATGGTGCGCTTTTGACACTGTCCGATTGGTCCCATAAGCTCGTAGCGTCGGCTGCGTCTGGACTTGAGGTGAAACGAAGTACTTGCAACTTTCGCAGCCTATAGACGGAGCGCTAATTCCTATAGAAATGGCTGTCGTCTGGACGATTGTCGAAGAACAGCAAGACAAAGTTGGGTCTGCGACACATACCCTCCGGGCAGTCAAGTTTGGTGTGACTCGTTCCGCCATCTTGCTCAAAATATTTGCAACACTGAGAAGGCCCTTTAGCCAGCCTGCTTGCTCATGGGGCTGTTTACGCATCAATTTGAAGGTGTTGATTCATGTGTTTTTGGTCTTTTATTCTTAACATTGCTATCGGATGTCGCAGAAGAGCAAACGCCGAAGCTGTAGGCAGTGTTGCTTACCGGACTGTCGCAACCCCAGAAGCTTAGCAGACGTGAACCTCCGCAGGTTTCCGTTGAAACCGTGGAAAATACAACGCCGTCTGAGATAAATAAATGCCATTAAGCGTGTAAAATAAGCATTCCGTTCTTATTGCCTGACTTGAGATGCATTTCTAAATGCACTATTTGACTCGATATTTGGAATTAATGCGCTCGAAGCCCTGCATTGTCTTTGGATTCAATGAGATACGACTCTAGAATCAGACCAGTCCTTTGACAGTCTCATTGCTTCTGCCCCGCGGACACATCTCGATCGACAACGTTTTGTGGACGTTTGATCGTAGTTACCGAAAACCGAAGTGAGCGTTTTCTCCGCATCGCCGATTGCAGAACAAACTGTCGTTTGCGCTTTTAGCATGATCGCGTAGCTGCCCAAGACGGTTGCTCTATTTCTACCTGTGTCTATGCGGTCCTAACTTCATCCCTGCTGCGAGAAAAGTCTACCCACGAAATAATAAAAAAAAATGTACTTACCCCACGAGAAAAGAGGGGTCCAGCCAATTCATCAAAAGCCAACTCGTCGACGGCCCATTCGTCGAATAGGGCAATTCGTATTAGGGCAGTTCGTCGAAGGGCAACTAGTCGAAAGGGGAAATTGGTCGAAGGGCCATTCGTCGAATGGGTTGAATGAGGCCAAGGTAAAAGCTCGTGGTTCCTTTTTATCTTTTGACCTAAATTTTGATTTGTGTTTGGACTAGGGACAGCGCCTTTGTTAAGTTACAAGATTGAAAGAAAAATTACAAAAGGGCAAAGACAAGAGAGAACCTTTAGACAAGTTGAAAAATGCGTCATCTCGGGATCGTCCCTTTATTACTTATTTTGTATTGAGCCACCGCAGACTGTCGCCGCAAATGGCGTGAACGGGTGGGCCAGGTGGGTCGACAATTTTGTGATGAGTCACTGTAAAACGGCATCAACTGATGGGCCAGGTAGGTTAACACGCGCCCCAGTGATACACGAGCGACATAGTGACCGTGCCCCACTGTACCGTGAAAGCGGCGAAAGAGCAAGTTGTTACCTTCGACAAGAACGAAAAGACTGGAGGTCAGCTGTTTAAGGAGAGCGCCTATTGTACACATTTTTTTACGAAAGATTTACATATAAACGACAGAACACGGATTATTATAGGGCAGTATTTGCTTTAAAATTTAAGGAAAAAAAAAATTATATATTTGGCTTTAAAGAAGCGGTGACCAGTTGGCCTCTCCGACGTGTTTTTCTTTGACGAGTTGCCCTATGACGAATGGGCCTATTCGACGAATGGGCTGCCGACAAGTTGGCCGCCGACGAGTTGGCCATCCACGAGTTGGCCGTCCACGAGGTGGCTTTCGACGAGTTGGCCTAGACCCGAGAAAAGATTATCCATGCGGCGTTTATTTCTGTTCTATGTAAAAGTGAACAGCATATTCAATCGACGAGAACGAGTACCAGCTTGCACCGAGCAACTGCATACGACACCGTCCAAACTACAGCCAGCTTGCACGGAAAACACGTTCCTCGGACACCACAATCGTCTTCAACACGGTGACGAGGGGACTGGAAACAAGCTGATCACCAGAATGAGGTCGGCTATTCATGCGGGAAGAGTTTACTTGGAAAAAAAGGGTGGGTAAGGATGAGAAGGGGGGGGCATTTTAGCTCCGCTTTTGCAGTGCGCTTTTGTAGAGGAGGGAAGCTCGACAAAGTCTTCGCTTTTGTTATCTTAAAATGCGCGCAAACGTCAAATAAAAAAAACTGTCCTGTTTGGTTGTTTTCACTTATATTTGGCGGTAATATTTTGACGTTCAATTTTGTTCTGCTAGCTCCCGTTTCAGGTTATCTAAACCTATCGAGGAAGGCACCTACCAAAACTCCCAAATGCTAGAACGACAGAACCACACACGGATGCACATTTATATATTTAACGTTTGATAGATTCTTCAAACAGTCGGTAGTTTAACGCGCGACAACACAACGCTCGGAGTTGGTAATAACGTAATCTCGCATGCCGATTTTAGCCGTCCCAGTATTGCCTCATTTGGCCACGGTGGCGCTGATGACCAACCGACGGTGGCGCTCTCTGGAACCCTGCTCAGAGCCTATACGCCTCGCAAGTGGGCTCATTTTCGTCTTCTGCGCATGAGAAAGGAGGTAGCGGTGAAGTCAGAACGCCGAGCCCCAATTGGCTGATCGCGACCCCCTGTCTGAGCGTCGTCTGCTCCTTTGCAACGTCGTCTGCTCGCAACGTCGTCTGCGTCTGTCTTACCTTTCCTGCGACTTTCGGAAGTGCAGGTCTTTACGAGCGAGCTCGACTTCGCCTTTCAGAGAGGGCAGACGAAATAACTCGAGTGGTACGTTGTTTTTGTCTAACAACTAGCAGTCTCGCATCAAGGAGGGAAGTCAAAGGACTCACTGGCGAGGTGTCCCAAGGCACCGAGGTTTGTTTGCTAAGAACCGAGAGTGAGCGTGTTCGTGTCCGCAAGTTCCCTCCCAAATACTTTTTCCCTCCTTTCGTGTGCAGCGAGACTCCTCACTCTTTAACGGCGTCGGCGGGTTGGCGCAGTTAACGTCGTGTGCTTTACATCCGCTAGTCAAAGCGATGGCTGCTTTACCTATGCCTGCGGCTGTCGTCTGCGTCTTTACTATGCCTGCGTCTGTCGGATATTCACCGCTTTTTCACCGGCGAGAGTCACCGCTGCCTCAGAAAACAAGGAGATGACGAGAGGAAGAGATTGACCTCTTAATCTAAAATTGAGGTCAGCGATCAAAGTATAATATGGGAAGGGTTCGCAAGGGTCGCGCGGGCATATTCCATTCAGCACGCCAGCCGGTCGTGGGCAGACGGTCTTGGCCAAGGACCGTCGGAGCACCGCTGCGCCGAGTCGGAGCGCTAGGCGTATCTGCCGAGCTCGCTTCGTCGGAGTCCGTGGAATCGAGGCTGTTGGAGCATTTCCCGGGGTGTTTGTGGATCCAGCGTTCCTGTTCGTCCTGGTTTATTTCAAGTACCTTTTACTTTTTTTCTTGCTCCTTGTCGGGATTTCGTCGTAACCTGCGCAAAACTTACGATAATTTCGTTTCGTGATTACGAATTTGTTCTTATGTTTTGTCTTACGCACTCTTTTGGCGTAAGATTGTTTCGTGAATCTGGCCTCTGCACTTCCGAAAGTCGCAGGAAAGGTAAGACAGACGCAGACGACGTTGCAGAGCAGCTGACGACGCTCAGATAGGGGGTCGCGATCAGCCAATCAGGGCTCGGCATTCTGACGTCACCGATACCCCCTGCGCAAGAAGCAGACGAACTTGCCCTCCGCATAGGCAATAATAATTTTCAAATACAAGCGATATAAAAGCCATACCTGATACTTCAACAGGCAGGGGTAAGCAAGCAGCTTTGTTTGGATGTCAATCATCCAGGAGCTAGGGAGCGCAATTCTCACCACGGTACCACACAGTTATTATAATGTACGCAAGAGGTTCAAATGTGTGCTGTAGAAAATTGAAGCAGACAGCAACCAGTCGAAAATTGACTTCCGGTAACGCATTTCCAAAATGTGAGTACATTTTCTCCCTGCATTCGATAAGAGCAGATATCCCAAATAATTCATACATATGTAGCTTGGAACATTTCTCAGTCAGGCGGACGAAATAAGTCAGTAATGGCGTTTTGTTTCAAATTTATTGCATTAAAAACGGTGCTAAAACGGCTTCAAGCATGTATTTATTTATGTGCATTGTCGGACGCTATTAGCGCGAACACCATGTCGGCGCTTTTCAGCATGGAGGATATACATGCCAAATGAACGAAGGATATCTGGAAAACCAAGAGACGGCAAGAACTACTCAGTAACACTGGATCAGTAACTCCCTGTGCATGTACGATCTAAATCAATCGAAGGTCATGTAATCTAGACAGAATTTCAATAAGTACTGCATTATTCTTTCTGCTCTGTGCGAAGACATTTGTTCTGAGTTCAAAACATTGCCCACATGCTCGAAATGTTTGAGAAGTGGTGCCCGATAAAAGCTGCCTGGCGTAGAAAATAATACACCTTTCGCACCCCACATACTTTATTCTTTATGTTGGGAATGTTTTTAACTGCTCCTAAACATGCAAGACAGGGTCCTTTTCGTATGGTGACAGGACTGGCATATTAGCAATATATATGTATCAACAGAATGCTAGCAAACCTTGAACACACTCTACATTCCTTTTGACTGTTATTTTGCTTAGAATCGTTGCTTGTTTTCACACACCTGTTGTGGAACACGGGTTTGGGCCTGAAATATAGCGAATTTAAACATTGTTCACTAATGAAGAAAAATGCACCAACTAAAACAGTTACACATACTGTTCGTTATGACCCAAGTAACAAGTGTCCAGTGTTATTTTGCCATAGGAATGCACAGGAGCACCGTAAAAGTACACCGGTTGCTGTCTGCTTCAATTTGCCTCCCGGAAGTCACATACACTAGTGCCAGTTGGACCTATAACATACATTATAACTAGGGTTCCCTGTTTTCGGTATATACCGATAATTAACCCCCGAGGAGTTTTTTTCTGAATCGGTAAAAACCAAAAAACACCGAATTCAAGCTGCAGAAAAAATGGCAGCTTTATTTATTACATGTACCCCACAGCGCCCGTGAAGGCATTATAGTGGGGGAGGGGCAAAAGAATAAAAAACAAAGGGCGTCACAGAACATTAAGTAAAAGCACTCGCAGCCTGCAGCAATGCATAGAACAACATGAGACCGGCCCTGCGAAAATGTAACGCAGAGAAACGCGCTCATTGTTGCACCAATATACACGTAACAAGGAATAACACATAACGAAGACAACATACATTGAGTGCTAAAGGCCAAGCAGAGCTTGAAACATGTTTGAGTTGTTTTTCTCTAACACTAATTCCTCCGGTAATTCATTTCAGCTCTGAATAGTGCTCGGGAAGAAAGAATGTTTAAAAATGTCAGTTTTGGATGAGAAAGGTCTAATTTTCCTCGAGTGATCACGTCTTTGGGAAATGAAATGTGGTTCAAGTAAGTATGTTCCTTTATCAATTCCAGAGAGTTCGTAATGGATCGCGTGTAGTAGTTTTAATCGAAGGCATTTACGGCGGGTTTGGAGAAGCTCCCACTTGAGCTCCTCTTTTAAGGCGGTCACGCTTTGACGCCAATTATAGGAGTTAAGAACGAACCTGGCAGACCTATTCTGAATACTTTCTATGTCGTTGATGAGGTACTGTTGGTAAGGGTCCCATAGCTCGGAGGCATATTCAAGAATCGGCCTGATGTACGTGAGGTAAAGGGTATTTTTTACTTCGCGTGGGCAATCTTTAAAGTTACGCCTGATGAAACCTAACATCCGGTTTGCCTTAGCTGTCATATATTCTATGTGGTGTTTCCACGAAAGATTATGAGAGAAGTAGACGCCCAGGTATTTTACTTTGAGTGACAAGTTGATTTCAATGCTGTTTATGTTGTACGTGGTAATTGCAGGTTTTTGTTTCTTCGTGAACCTCACAAAGTGACATTTTGCTACATTCAATTCCATTCCCCAAGTGAAGCACCAGCTCGCTATACGATCGATGTCCTCCTGGAGGGCAGCACATTCATCGGAATCTCTTACCGCGCGATACATAACACAGTCATCTGCATACAAGCGTATAGAAGATGAAACGTTTTCAACAATGTCATTAATAAATATCAAAAATAGAAGCGGTCCCAACACGGAGCCCTGGGGCACACCGGAGGTAACTGGGGTAGAATCGGACAGTTTCCCGTTAATTACCACTGCTTGAGTCCTAGATCTAAGATAGTCAACGAGCCATCCAGAAACGTTAGGAGGTATTTTGAGGGCTGACAATTTGTGGAGAATAAATTTGTGTGGTACAAGATCAAAGGCCTTCCGAAAGTCAAGAAAAATACAGTCTGTCTGAAGGCCCTTGTCATAGGCATGTGCCAATTCGTTAAAAAAGTCTACCATCTGGGTTGTGCAAGACAATCCCGGGCGAAATCCATGTTGCTGAAAGAATCTTCTAGCCCGCTTTCTTTTCTCGTTGACCCGGAACACAGCCCCACTGAACTGTCCTTGGGGTCGTCCCTTTCTTTTGAAACCATGTTTATTGCCCCGTTCCATTCCCTTATCTTTTTAGCACTACGGTTTTCAAGTCTTTTGTCCAGGCATAGGTTTCCTGGTATATGGGAGAAAGGAGGAAAGGCGAAGAGGGGCAGGGGGAAGGGGGAGGGCAATAGGGAAATGCATTGGCAGCTTCGAGAGAGCGCACAGCAAGGAATGGCTATACTCTGTTTCATACTTAGCGTGCAACGCTGTCAAAGCTACTGGCGCGAGCGCGTGGCTTCATCTATGGTTTTGTTTGCGCGAGAAGACGTGCAAATAATCAACAAGATCAAGCCCCATGCTCGTGCCAGTAGCTTTGACAGCGTTCCACACTAAGTATGAAACACAGTATAGTCTTGTCAAAAGCTTCTTTTGATTTTCTTGCCATCCCCGTCTCAAGCGCAAGCGTGGAGCGTGCGTTTTCTGGACTGCGTTTGCTCAGCCGCAAGGAACGTACTCCGATGACTGACAAGTCTCTGACATGTACATGTCAATTTTTTTCAACAAGTTTCAGTTTTGATATTATGCTTCTGAAAGCGTCACGCTTTCTGTTGCCACATGTATGTGCATGGTGTGACGTGTTTGGTGTGTGTACAATAAACGTGTGTAATCTGAGGTGTGCCGTGGTTTTTCTAGTAATTATGCAGTTGCTTTGCAACACAAGTCCCGATAATCACCGATTTCTTTCCAGCATTGAAATTAAACTCCGAAAAACACAGATTACAAGAGAAAAAATAAACACCGATAAATAACCCCCGAATCTGAAGAAAAATAGATACCGAAAACGCGGAACCCTAATTATAACTCTATGGTACCACCGTTGCTGAAAGCTGCGAATAACAACAGGACTTCGACAGAGCAGCCAGACGGTCAGTCTGGATAAAAGCAGTGAACTGTTTACATTTAGACCAGTTGGCATTTAGGACAGCAACGAACAGCATAGCTCTTTACAGCCAGGTCTGTCTTTTTGCAATGGGTTACTGTGCACGAGATCAAAGGTTCAATCAGGAATGAAATTCGACAGAGGGGTGTGGGCAGATTAGCACTGGGAGCCAGGGTGTTGAACAGAACAAAAACAAAACTGAAAAAAGCCCAGTATATTCGGGCAGAACAAAAACATAATCGACACTTATTACATTGTTCCCAAGGGAAATGAAAAATTTTGCCCATCGGTTTTTGGTTTAAGGGGAAAGGCATTTCAGTATTCGTTGCAGGCAGTGAGGTAAGAGACTGCCGTCGGTTTGCTGTCTTCTACATTCTCCTTCCAGAGCTTTTCAAGAAAAAAAAAAAAAAAAGAGGCTAGCAGAAGTTTACTTTACGAGAGCTATAGTCCGTGACAGGTCAAGAATGAAGTGGAAGCTCCTCCCACCTCTTTCCCCTTTGTCAGAGCAAACGCTGGAGAGGAAGCAACCTCCTCCACACCGCTCTTTGCTGAAGTGGAAAGGGGTGGGTGGAGCTTCCACTTCATTCTTGACCTGTCACCAACTGTAGGTCCACTTGATATAGCACGATCCTTGCAAAATGGCAAATCAGAAGACTGAAAGGAATGTCAACTGGAACTGGACACTTTAGTGCCAGTAGCCCTAGGTGTACCACTGCATGGGTCAGCAGAGCCAGGAGGTACCAGGAAACATAGGAGACAACCAACCCCCGGACTACCTATTTTATTGAATCTTCTATGTTCATATTATTCCCAATACTTCCTTTTGCGTTGTGTTTGTAGGCAATTACGAATTACTGAAATTATGGGGGAGCTTTTGCCATTATCTGCATTTTTAATAGCAAGGGCCTTCAATTACCATACATGCTCACATAACTGGCCTGCCAAGCCCATCACAGCCAGTAGCGGTTCCTAAAGAGAAGTCAATTCTCCCCATGCACACTGCTAAAAAGCAGCAGCTATCAAAAGGGTGTACGAAACACAAGAACGTTCTAACAAACAAGGCTTTTATTTGTCCAAAAAGAGGAAGAGGAACAAGTGAAAAAAAACCAATTTGAAGACTTACACAATGAAAACAAATTATACAAAAGAGGTGAGTGACAATTTAAGGATGCAATGGATGCACTTGTAACGCTTGGTTAGCTAAACGAAAGAGAGCAAAGTTGTTCAAGCCTCGGCCTGGGCGTCTTCATCCTCGTCAAACTCCCCTTCGTCGTCGGCCGTGGCCTCTTGGTACTGCTGGTACTCTGACACCAGGTCATTCATGTTGGACTCTGCCTCTGTGAACTCCATCTCATCCATGCCCTCTCCGGTGTACCAGTGGAGGAAAGCCTTGCGACGGAACATGGCTGCAAGGAAAGGTGCGCAGGCAATTGGGAGACAGCTTGCGACAACCTAGAATTGCTGGTAAGGGCATGGAGGCAAGCTTCTGGAGGCAACACCATGCCACCAAAGGTGAAGCCAGAAGTGTGGAGGACACGCCCCCAACAATGACAAAAACCAAGAGACGCCATTGGACGAAAAGGAGAGCAGACTCAACACCCCATTTTGGATCCCTTCTTCGTCAAATATTCTTTGTTTGGGTCATTGTTGGGGGAAGTTCCTTCACACTGCTGGCTTCATCTCTGGTGGCGTCGCGTCACCTCCAGAAGCTTCCTACCTCCAGGGATAAGACACTTACTGCTGCACGCAACTGGCAACTTTGAAAGACTGCATAATGGTTGGTACTCCAAAGCACGGCTAATCCGGTGCACCTAGTTCAAAGAACTGACACTTACCAGTAAACTGCTCAGAGATTCTTTTAAACAGCTCCTGGATGGCGGTGCTGTTGCCAATGAAGGTGGCGGACATCTTGAGACCACGGGGCGGAATGTCGCAGACGGCGGTCTTGACATTGTTCGGGATCCACTCCACGAAGTAGCTGGAGTTCTTGTTCTGCACATTGAGCATCTGCTCGTCCACCTCCCGCATGCTCATGCGCCCACGGAAGATGGCAGCCACCGTGAGGTAGCGGCCGTGGCGGGGGTCGCAGGCGGCCATCATGTTCTTGGCATCGAACATCTGCTGGGTCAGCTCCGGCACGGTTAGGGCTCGATATTGTTGGCTGCCGCGAGATGTCAGGGGGGCGAAGCCGGGCATGAAGAAGTGCAGCCGTGGGAAGGGCACCATGTTCACTGCCAGTTTGCGCAGGTCGGCGTTTAGCTGGCCGGGGAACCTGCGAAACGAAAAGCGGCCATTAGGAAAGGGGAGCGGTGCAGCGATTTGGACAGAGGACTTGGCACTAGTGATCGAACAGAGCAAATGCTACTATCACTAGCACATTGCCCCAAAACGATGCTTGCATTGCATGAGGATGCAGTACTTCTCAGTGGTGATTTCAAATATGCAATTTGTCTTCAGATAGCCTTACGAGATCCTGATAGCAATAAATTTATGCAACATTAATTTTGGACCACCTTCAGAATGAGAAATTCGTATAGCATTGCATTCACTAAGGCATGCTTTGTGTGTGTGGCAATGCTATTTTTGTTGCTTTATATGTCATACAACAATTTTAATTAGTCTCTGAAAGATTGAGCATCCAGTCTTGTAGCAACCTGGCTGCAATTTTTTTTACCAATGTTATATTAACAAATCGGAATTAAATAGCATCACTGCACAAAGCATATCTTGGTGAGTGCAGTTCTATAAAAATGATGGATATATTCCGAAGAATTTTACGCCAACTACCCATAAGAAGGACCTAACTAATATTACAAATTTATTGACAACTCAGGATCTAGTAAGGCAACCTGGGAACTAAATGTACATTTGAAATCCGAGAAATACATCAATATACTAAATTTCAGAACAAGAAATTAAACGAAAAAAATTAGTTGACTCGTCTTTTCTGAATTTACAAGAAACCGAAGTATAAAATCGAAGCTATACAGTCGCAGACAGATTTTTCGGACCCGGAGGCCACCTCGAAGTTGTATGAATAATCCAAAAGATCTATTTCAGCCAAAATATCAAATTTGCGTGCATATTGGCAACTTTCCACTAGCTTGATGTCAACTTGATTGTGCCCAGCTGCTGATGTCGCTGAGGGTCCGGGTACCGTCAGGGAGGACATCAAAATGCAGACATTTTATCCTGATGTGCTTGCCCAATGACACACTTGCGCTGCCTTTTTTGTTGAAACAGACATTTTTGCCCGATTGTGTTTTAGATGCGGAGCATCTCTTGCTCAGGTCTATGTCCCGCGGCGTCTGCGTTGTAGTCGGCACTCGAACTCTCCTCCTTCCCTCTCTCCAACAGCTGCGCGTTACTCTCTCCGCTCACTCTACCAGCTGCGTGCACTGCGCGTGCGTTCGCTTCTCCTCACACCGCGCGCAACTCTCCTCCTCTAGTCTCCTCTCCTTCAAGTGTGAAAAAAAAATAAACGGCGAGCGTTCCAAGTTTCTCTGCTGCGAGCCGCGACGAAGGCTCGCGTAGGGGGTAACGCTAGGGCAGTCGGTGGCGCCATCTCTCGACGTCAGCACGCAACTGACCCTTTCCTCGGAACCAACACAATGCTCCGCATCACCCCATGGTTCCCCTCAGGAAGATGGTGTAATTTTTCTCTTTTTATCCCATACTTTTATGTATGTGTACAGGACAGTGCACTGCTGCTCAGGCCACTTGGCTGTTTGCAGGCACGCAAATAAACCCCATCCATCGAACTTTAGTTCTCGGACAACTTCCTCTTTAAATTGTTCACTTCACTTGCTTGGTGATCTATTTGATCACTGTGCTGCGCTTCGTCAGCGCCTTCATTAAAAATCAGTCAGCGACTGTACCTGCGAAAGACCGTAGATATCAAGGAATTGCTTGCAAGGTTTCAGTCGATGGCTCCAGAACCCGATAAGAAAGCTATTACTGCCCGCTCTCCAAGAGTGAAGACTAACCTAAGGCAGGTGGTAACACCGGACATGGTCGCAGAGACCAGATGGTTAAGGTCGCCGTAGGTGGGTGTGGTGAGCTTCAGGGTGCGGAAGCAGATGTCGTAGAGGGCCTCATTGTCGATGCAGAAGGTTTCATCGGTGTTCTCCACTAGCTGATGCACAGACAAGGTGGCGTTGTAAGGCTCCACCACAGTGTCTGAAACCTGCAAAAAGAAAACCATTAACTCCTTCATGAAGTGGTACAGGCAGCAGCAATACAAGCCGATCCAGTTCAATGCCAGTTGAAGGGAGTAAGCTACAGCATGGGGTGCGGTGGCACGCTAAGGCACGATACAGACTGCCGCTTCGTGACAATACATGATCTGGCAGTCCCATGCAACCACTACATACAGTAACATATTCAAGGTTCCATGCATTGCTTCGGTGCAGCCCCAGCCCGAATGTCGCTGGCCAGCACCCTATACTTTGAGATGAAAGGACAGTGGGATTGGGGGAACAGACCTTGGGGGAAGGCACCACGCTGAAGGTCATCATGATCCTGTCCGGGTACTCTTCCCTGATCTTGGAGATGAGCAGGGTGCCCATGCCAGAGCCAGTGCCCCCACCCAGGGAGTGGGTCATCTGGAAGCCCTGCAGGCAGTCGCAGCCCTCCGCTTCTTTGCGCACCACGTCCAGGACAGAGTCCACCAGTTCTGCACCCTCCGTATAGTGGCCCTTGGCCCAGTTGTTGCCGGCACCACTCTGGCCTGTATGGATCAAACACCTCGTTAGGACAAACACGAGGTGGCCCACAACCTCTGGCAACTTTGAACAACACTGCCTGCACATTCCGTAGCCGAACACGCAATGCAATAAAATAACTATGCAGAAACGAACAACCCAAGTTTTATGCAACGTCTACTAAAACAGCTGTAGCCACCAACAAGCAGCCAGAAAGGAAACTCGCCCACATGAGGGAGGAGCTCAGACACCCCCTCATGCGGGGAGAGTGCGAGGGAATGTCAAGGACACTAGGAACCCGTTTTCTGCCTTGCAGAACATCCTATAGATCGGGCTCATTGAGAAGACTGGAGCGGACCAATTGGCACGTTACCGCCTTGTACCAGACACCACGTACGTTGTCTGCCTGGCAGGAAGGGAAAGGGGCTCACCAAACACAAAGTTGTCTGGCCGGAAGAGCTGGCCAAAGGGTCCAGACCGCACGGAGTCCATGGTCCCCGGCTCAAGATCGACGAGGATGGCACGTGGCACATACTTTCCACCTTCAGGGCAAGAAAAAAGGGTAACACAGACCATTTTAATTGAAAGCTCGCAGACTTAAACAATGGGTATATGAGACAACTGAAATGCAACAGTAAATTTCCAACATTATCCACGATTTGACCTAATTGAGGCATTTAGTGTTAAATAAAATTAAAGACAAACGCATCTAGAGCTGAACTTTAGAGCCGACGGCTTTGTGGACCTAGGATAGATGGCGCCACTAAATCTCCGTATGATAAAAGTTTTGTTGATGGATACCAGGTCTTTGACGCATTTACATTTGTTGGAACGACAAGATTTATAGAAAAGTTACCTTTTATTGAGCAGGTATTCGTACAACTTGCTCTTTCTACAAGACACCCATTGACGTCATGCCATGTGGTTCTCATGGCCGCCGCTCGTGGCTGCAGTTCGGGGAATATTCTAACTTTTGCCTCGCGATTACGCTGCGGAATCGCAACATAATGAAGGAAGGAGGTGCGTTTTCTGTCTTTTGTGACAAGATGAACAATGTCAAAAGTAGAAGATGCCAATTCTTTCAACGTTAAAATCGTTGCACAGGTTTTTTAACTTCTGTAGTTGATCTGACAGGACCCAAATAAAAACTGGCATGGTAACCCACGAGCAGGGGGAAAGAAGGGATAGAAACAAAGCTTTCTGGAGCTTTGCGTTGACATGGTAACCCGCTCCTAGGTTACCATGTCTGTATTTAACCAGCTTGCCTGCACACTTGAAACGATTGTCATTGCTAAGCATCACAATGTAACAGGTACTTCACATCAATCACTAATTCGATAAACACTTATTTTTAAACGCCTATGCTGAGGAGACTATAGTACCGGAGGCCTCGTTGTAGTACACGTTGATTCTTTCCAACTGGAGGTCCGAATCGCCGTGGTAGCTGCCGGTTGGGTCGATGCCGTGCTCGTCGGAGATCACCTCCCAGAACTGCAGGAAGAAAATATACCAGAGGGTCAACGAACTCCCCCAAATTCTACAACGGCAGCGCCGGGTTCACGGACCGAGATTATTCCGGGCCCGAGTGAACGCCGGTCCCATCAAGACGCGAGAAAAGGCAGCGCACAATTTAAGCCCAAAAACGAAAGGAAGGTCGCTAGAAAAAACGTGGCCGTTTTCAGGGGCGACGAGACTGCCTAAAATGGAGCGCCGATGGAACGAGGTAGCGGCGAGTCAGAGGCGGGGGGGCTACGTGGGCGGGAAAATAAAAAAGAAAAATATCCAACAAAGAACAGGCTAAGAGCCAACTTACGTGCTACACATCGCGACAGGGCAGGGTAAAAAAAAAAAAAAAAGTAAGAAAGGGAGAAGGTTCAAGACGGCGGAAACGGAGAACAAAAGGGATTCGCACGTAAAATGAACGACGACCCAAATGTGTTACTGGAACGAATGAGGTGATAATGGAGACGCCCTGTACCGGTAAAGTCGGCATTGGACACGCCTAGTTCAGCAAGACTTCGAATTGCGCCACACAAACGCTACAAATGTGACTGAAATTATTGAGGGACCCTCGGTCCGCATCCCGAAACACCTGTGAAGCTTCGAATTTTAAAAACGGGCCACCTAGCAACTAACGGTTTGAATGACGGTTGATTAGGCCTAACAACTGCCAGAGCCGGAAATCGCAATGAGCGCCGGCGACAGGGTTCGCAAGATGAATTAAAATGAGAAACGCAGCATTCATACCTTTGCGCCGATCTGATTGCCGCACTGGCCAACCTGAATATGCACGATTTCACGCATTTTTTCGTTTTGGAGTGAAAAGCTGTCGATGTAACAAATTACGACAGCAACAACCACTCCCAGCTCTGCAACTACGAAAAGAAATGCGCCCCAGTGCTATTTATAGACTTTTCTTTCTACCCTCGACCCAGAGCAATGCCCGGTTACTGCCATACATAGAGTTATTATAATCTACGCTAGAGGTTCAACTGGCGCTAGTGTGCTGACGCAAATTGAAGCAGACAGCAACCAGTCGAAAATTGACTTCCGGTAATGCATTTCTATGGGAAAAAGTGAGTGCCTTTTCTCCCTGCGCTTGGTCATAAGAGCAAATATTCCGAATAATTTGTACGTGCTAGGTGGCTTGGAACATTTCTCAGTCAAGCCGACGAAATAATTGGTCAGTTACGGCGTTTTTCGTTCAAATTCATCGCATTAAAAACGGTGCTAAAACGGCTTCGTACGTGTATTTATGTGCACTGTCGGACACTGTTAGCGCGAACACGCCGTCGGCGCTTTTCAGCATGGGGGATATACGTTCCAAACGAACGAAGGACATCTGGAAACCAAGAAAGATGGCAAGAACTACGCAGTAACACTGGATCAGTAACTATATCCGTGCATGCACGATCAAAATAAATTGAAGGCCACGTAATCTATTCACCGCTTTATTAGTTTCTGCTCTGAGCGAAGATGTTTGTTCTAGGTTCAAAACAGCACCCTCGCGCTCAAAATCTTTGAGAACAAGTGCCGGATCGAAAAGCTGCCCGGCAGAGAAAACAATACGAAGAGACACCTTTCATAGCCCACGTACTTTATTGTTTACCTTTTGAATGTTTTTATTCTCGTATGCACGACGGGATCAATTTCATATATAGTGACAGGACTGGCATATTATCAATATATAAGCGTCACCGGGATGCTGGCGAACCTTGAACACACTCTATATTCCTTTCGATTGTTATTTTGCTTTGAATCGTCGCTTGTTTTTACACACCTGCTGCAGAACAGATTTTTGGGATTGAAATGTAGCGAAGTTAAACATCGCTCACCGATGAAGAAAAATGCGCTAACTAAAGCAATTACACTTTTAGAGTGTTAATCAAGGTACATACTATTCGGTACGACCCAAATAACCAACGTGCTTCGTGTTATTTTCCGGCGAAGAGACAAAATGCACGCGCCTTTTCCCATAGGAATGCACTGAAGCACAGCAAAAGTAGACCATCTGGTTGCTGTCTGCTTCAATTTGCGTCACGGAAGTCGCATAGACACTAGCGCCAGTTGAACAGACCCAATGGGCGCGTTCAGTAACGCCACTGTAGTAGTAAAGCCCCTCTATCGCCTCTATCCTAGGCTCTATCCTGGGAAAAGTGGCGCCATTCTTTGAACTAGCCGCCGCGCACACTATTGGCCAGTCGTCACGTGACATCTGGCTTTCGGTTTTGGACTTCCGGTCGTCATGAATTTCCCAAGATGTTGCTACGCCGCAGCTGACGGGCTGCTGCGCCCGTAGAAGAGTCGACCGGAAAGCTTTTCAGCGTTCCCCCTGAAACGGAAAATGAACCTCGGAGGAAGATCTTGCTTCACCGGATCGGTCGAAAAGATTTCAACCGGACGGGAGACGTAAAGTTATGCGAGGTAGGTGCTCTGTCTACTCATTAGCACGCAGAAAGACAGCTGTTTAGAGTGAGTATGCATTCCATTCCACCGTAAACGCTAGCGATGTAATAGAGAGCACAACATTGCCGACTTGGCATGCACGGACGCTCGTGCCGTGGAAGTAGAGGCTCCTACGCACAGTTGCGTTTGAGAGCGTTTGACTGCGTTGCGTCGAGAAACGAAAGCGAGTCACCGGCACATCTGTGCTTCGTATGAAGCGTGGAATCCAATTCAAGGAATTGCTTGGCTCACGATAAAATAAGTATGGATGTCCTGCGTTCTCGCAGTCGCAACGCAGTGAAACGCTCTCAAACGCAACTGTGCGTCGGGATTCACACTGAAACGAATTTTGGGCTGGGATAAATGATTTTAAATTGGGACTTTACTAATCGCATATCGTTTAGTTGGCCAAAAGAAAGAGGGTAGGAAGTCAAAAGCCAGCTTTTTGGTACGAACATTTGAAAATATAGCGGACTATTTTGTACCTTCTTTCCTTCCGCCTTTTCACTGTGATACATCCGCGGTTCCTAAAGCGCGTCAGCGGTGCCAACCTGACGTCAGCCGAGCCCAGCTCACGCATTGGACACGAGAACTGCGTCACTCGGACGTATGCGCTCCCGCCAACGTTACTAAAACACTCAGTTGAGAAACTGCCATAGGCTCTGGGCAGGGTTCCAGAGAGCGCCACCGTCGGTTGATCATCAGCGCCACCGTGGCCAAATGAGCAACACTGGGACGGCTAAAATCGGCAGCGCCGTCGGCGTACCCTTGTAGCATTCCTTGTAGAGACAACCCAAAACGGGAGCTAGCAGAACAAAATTGAACGCCCTGATATTACTGCCAATATATAATTGAAAACAAATAAACAAGGGCAGTTTTTTTTTCTTTTTTTTTACGTTAGTTGCGCGCGTTTCAATATAACAAAAGCGAAGACTTCGTCGAGCTTCTCTCCTCTACAAAAGCGGAACTGAAAGCCCCCCCTCCCCCTCCCTCTCACCCTTACCCACTCTTTTTTTTTCAAGCGAACTCTTCCCGCATGAATAGCTGACCTGATTTTGGTGGTCAGTTTGTTTTCAGTCGGAGTGTAGGCGAGCTGGTGTGAGTTGAACGTGAGACGTTGCCTCCTCTTTTTCTACCTTCTGTTGTGTTCTCTTTTCTGCCCCAGTCTCAGGTTTACAATCATGTTCACGATTATGGTGTTCGAAGAATGTTTTTCGTGCAAGCTGCTGTCGTTTGGACGGTGTCGTACGCAGTTGCTCGTCGCAAGCTGATGCTCCTTCTCGTCGATTGAATATGCTGTTCACCTTTACATAGAACACAAATAAACGCCGCGTGGATTACCTATTCTCGTGGGGTAAGTACGTTTTTCTTTGAAATATTTTTTGAGTAGACTGTTTTCTCGCAGCGGGGACGATGTTAGAACCGCATAGACACGGGTCGAAATAGAGCAATTAACCATCGTGGGCAGCGACGCGATCGTGCCAAAGGCGCAAATGACAGTACGTTCTGCAATCGGTGAAGCGGAGAAAACGCTAGCTCACTTCGGTTTCCGGTAAATACGATCAAACGTCCACAAAACGTCGTTCGATCAAACTGTGTCGGCGGAGCAGAGCGCAGTGAGAGTGTCAAAGGACTGACCTGACTCTACAGTCATCGCATCGAACAACGCCGGGCTTCGTGCGCATTAATTACAAATATCGAGTCAAATAGCGCATTTAGAAATGCATTTCAAGTCAGGAAATGTGAACGGAATGCTTATTTTACACGTTTTACGGCATTCATTCATCTCCGACGGCGTTGTATTTGCCACGGCCTCGACGGGAACCTGAAAAGCTTTACGCCTGCTAAGCTACCGGTGTTGCGACAGCCCGGTACGCAACATAGCCCACAGCTTCGACGTTTGGTCTTCTGCGACATCCGATTGCATTGTTAAGAATAAAAGACCAAAAACGCACGAATTAACGCATTCAAATTGATGCGTAAACAGCCCCACGAGCAAGCAGGCTGGCGAAAGGGCCTTCTCAGTGTTGAAAATATTTTGAGCTAGATGGCGCAACGTGTCACACCAAACTTGACTGCCCGGAGGGTATAGAGACTGCCTTCAAAAAGTGTCTCCGATCTGTCCTCCAGCACCGAGCTAATGACGAACACAACGCCACCATTTTTCCCGCAGCGGCCATTCGAAGAACCGCACATCACTTCTATTTTGGCTTTAATCGGCCATTTTGGGGCCAGAACAGATACAGTGCAAGAGGTTACAAGAGCGTCTCCCCTGTCTCCCCGGCGGACGCGCCGCGTCCGCCGCGTCTTGCTACCGAAGTTAAAATGCACCTAGGTCGGGACGCGCCACCTGAAAGCGCCGCTGAGGCATGGTTGTTTAAAAACAATATTAATTGTGCCACAAAACCTTGCAAACTAAAGATTTTAAAAACATCACGCGCCCTTTATTTTGTACTGAACTCCAATAAAAGTTACTACAAAAAGAGTCTTTTCCGTTTGTTTTTTTGCAAAAAAAAGGCTTTCTAAAAGCTCAAGGTGACCACGGTACAGACAAATGACAAAGAGTGGCGCTGTTATCGCATTTAGCTCGATCTCGGTGGACGCCAGCGGCCCAGGTTTCGACGGCGAGTTTCCCAACTGAGTATTCTAGTAACGTTGGCTCCCGCCGACGAATATTCGGATTCGCGTTCGTGGCCAATGAGTGCCCTGACGGAACTTATCGTCACTGGGGAATGACAAGTTCTATGGTGTGCATAGAAAAGCACGGTGGAAGCTAGGGCCATGTTCCAAATCTTACCCGAGTAACCTGCCTCCTACGTCAGCGGGTAATACCACGTGACATCGCGAGTAAACGATCCGCGACTCGATTTTGGAACGGCCGGGATAATCACCTGGATACTACGCGGATTGGCTTCGTCTTGGGCTATGGCAAAAAGAAAACACAGCAGTGATGGGAGAAAATAGCAGACGATTCTTTTGATGATGAAGAAAGCACTCGAAGAGACGATAATATCAATGACAGCGCGGTGTTTTTTGAGGTGGATCCACCAGCTCCTTTTACTCACCTTCCTTATGAGCTGTATATTGAGATGAAAATTACTTACTCCTTACAGTAAAACATCAAAAATGTGTCTTTATTAATCAGCGCGAGCGCCCTAGGCATATATTCCAAGCATTGTAATTTGTACCGATTATGTCTTGCAGAAATTGATTCCACACGGTGTAGTGGTACAGCGCGAGGGTGCTTTCTCAAGAATAATATGAAATTTACGTTCGCTTTGACGCGAATATGATTACAATAAAATCTTTGAAGCCTTCACTGCTTTACAAGCGTTATCCACTCATTACGAACACTCTGGAGGAAACAAAAATACTACCTTATCATTTACTGCGTTAAAACATTTTCAGCCTTGAACGTGAGAATACGGCATTTCCTCCAATGCCGAGGACGAGAATGCGGAGAAGATCCCGTTTACGCTCACACACTCATAATAACATGTATACCTTAACGGGGAAGGTGCACGGTCTGGATGTAATACAGTCAATTCGTGCGTTGAAAACAGCAAATCGCCATAACCACACATGCTGCACCTCATTCTTTCTCATTTCGAACGTCCACCACCAACAGCCACCAACACCATGCAACGGAGCAAGCGAGCTTTGACTACGGCTGTCGGCGCAGAAAGCAGACGACGAACAGATCACGTGACGTATTTACTCGATTTTATCCGACGTTACCCACCGATCGAGGAGGGTAGCGTGAGTAATTACTCCGGAGTAAACAACCCGCTTCTGGAACGCGAGTTCTGACGTCATCGAGTAAGCTCGAGTAAGTTTTGGCACGCCACGGTACGAAACCTTTACTCCGGAGTCGGATCGAGTAAATATTGGAACACAGCCTAGGAGTCATCGCACCGGTGCCGAAGAATGTCACGACGACGTGATTTCACAATTCGCATTTGCAGGGATTTCCCCAGACCCCTAGGGGGGGTTTAGACCCCCCCTCGTTTTTCCGAAGGCACCCCCTTAATTCACAACGACTCCTATATTCGCAATGCCCCCCCCCCCCCCCCCCCCCCCTTTAACCCCCCCAAAAAAATTTAGACACCCCCCCTGATTTCAATTCCTGGGGAAACCCCTGCGCATTTGAGTTGAGGGTAAAAGCTGAAGAGGAAGAAGTAGGAAAATCGTTTCATGACCCCTTTAAGTCGTTCAAACGGCCTGCTCCTGCACATGCTTGTGGCATCGGCGTCACTCCCAAGTACGGGTGCGTGCGGAGTACGCGCTCGTCAAGTGTTGCGTACATGCTCGCGTACCATACTTCGTTTCGCACAGATAGCTTGCAACGCTGCCGCAGCTGCTGACCCGAGCATTGGGCTGTATCTATACTCCGTTTCAATATAAGTGCGAGCGCAGCCAGTGCGACAAACAGGAGTATGTTTTCTCTGACGACGCTCTTACTGGACGAGCGTGTGTGCTTAGCCCGCTCAAAGTGCGTTCGCTCTCGTAGCGTCAATAGGGTCTCCTTCGCTCATAGTCTTATTGAAACGAAAAACGCAAGCAAATAAAACATTCGAGATCAACCCCACACTCGCGCCAGCAGCTTTGACAGCGCGCAAACTTCACGTGCAGGTCTTTGGCAGGCTAACCTATGATCTGCAGAAACGGGCGTTTGAGGTGGCGTTACACGATGTGCTCTCGACTAAAGTCCGATCTCTTCAATCTATTACAGGACCACTTCAGTATCGACCAATTCAAAACACTAATCATGCAAAACAAAGGAGAGCAAAAAATTGAGGAAAGATGCTCTCCCAAACATTTCTTTTTTCGTTGCCTTCAACCATGAGAGTAAACCACCACTGCAAGGGAACTGTAAATGTAAATGGTATGTACAACATCTCACGACATATATATATATATATATATTTTTTTTTTTTTTTCTTTAGTGAGACACGTTGCATCAGTTTTATGATACAGATTCGATGCACAAACTGATGATTTTGGATGCCTCCTTTACAAAATGCAGTTCCATTCGTTTGTTTTGATTGCCTCCCTAAAGTCTCCGAGGCACCCCCAGCAAAACCTGAATAGTACACCACAAGGTAGTGCACACAGTACTGAAACATCCCCAGGACAGACTGTTGCAGCAACCGCAGCTGCTCTTTAGTTTGGCTGTCCGATACTGTTTCGTGGTCGACCGAGGCCCATCTACTGCTAGTGCCATCTCTGTCCATTTTAGGAGTGTGTGTCCTCCCGAGGGCCCCCAGCAAGGTGCAAGCGGAGCTTTTCCCTCGGGGCAATCTACCACAGTGACCACAGCTGTTGGTGAGTTTGGCAGACCGATACTCTTTCCAGGTCAACTGAGGCTCACCTACCACTAGTGCCGTCTTTGTTGATTCTATAGGCGAGTGTGTTCTCCTGAGTCTACTTCAGCAAGTTCCAAGCGGTGCTGTACCGAACCTAACTTTCCCAGCTTCCCAAGAGCAGCCTGGTTCGGCACCCCCCCCCCCAGCTGCTGGTGAGTTTAGCACAATGATACTGTTTCCAGGTCGACCGAGGCACACCTGCAACGACTGTTGTCTCTGTTCATTTATTCGTTCTAGAAGTGTGTGCCGTCCCATGGCTGCCCGAGCAAGGTCTGAGCAGTGCCCTACAGGCCCTTGCTTCTTCAGCTTGTCCTGGACAGATTGCCGCAGCAACAGCTGATGAGTTTTCATTTTCGACTGCTGTTTATTTCCTGGCAAAGTGCAGACAGTTACACACTGTTACACCCGATCTTATTGTCTCACTGTTAGCCACTTAACAAGACTAAAGTAATAATCTTTTTTTTTTCTTTTTCAGGCACACTGTTTACACTTGTTTACACTTTACACAGTATCATCAGAATGCCAGTTGTTCTGGTGTACTGATGAATAACAAAGAGCTACAAAGAACTATATTCAATGCAGATAAAATTGATATTGGCGCAGTGACAGTTGCAACGTGAAGAGAACAATTTACAATTTGGACTTAAGCGCTTTCTCGTTGCAGTCGAAAAGTCTACTATGAAGGGTACTGCATGGAGTAAAGGGATCCTCGAGAAAGTTTTTAACATTCATCTTTCTTGTGTTTCCCATGGTTTCAATGTGGTACTGGGGAAATGGGGTAGCTTAATTTTGCCTGTAGAATGCACACTTCATTAGCATCTACAAGACTTCAAGTTTGTGTCAGACATAATGCACAAGCTGATGGATTCTTTAGCATACAAGGTGAGCCAAACTTGCAACATATAACACACTCGTGCATCTGAAGTCGGATACCTGCAGACCCGTCTCATCAACCAGCTCGATGTTCAATTCCATGTGGTTTGTACAATTTATTGTCTACAGGTGTACCGTACCACTAACAGCATTAGAAGGTGTAAGGGCTTTGGAAGTATTTTATGATATGTAAAAGTGACTAGACCTGTCAGTAAAGCTACCCACACATTTGTGAAGTGTTAAGAAAGCATTTTGATTTTGTATGGTGTGTCTCCGTGCCATTTATCTTCTTTTTTCATTCTGTGATCTCTTTTGTTATGTACTCAGCATGTGTTCTACTTGTAGTGAATGCTCCTGCCATGGCCTTTTACTTGGCTGGCAGTTTTGTGAAACAAATAAAATTATGACTGATTTATTTTTTTTTTTAACATCATCTATGTGCTTGTGTATTTTCATGGAGATTTCGATCTCGCATTCGCTTATTTTGCATTGTTCTCTGGGTGTGATTTGAATTATCTTTGCCTCATTCCCTTTTACTGAAATAACCAGCAATTGCTTGACTCGAGAACTAGGTGCTGAAACCGAGCGCTAGTTTCCAAGTCTGCACCAGGAAACTGGCCCAGGAGTCTAAAACCAGCGTAAATCGTAATTAAACCTGTTTTTTTTTTTTAGTATGATCGAATAACAGAGAAGATACAGACCCTCTGATAAAATTACGGAGTAACAAAACTAAACGAAAACGGAGTTTTCTTTTCTAAAAACGGTTTCATAATAAAAAAACAACAAACGAAAATGGTATTTATTATGCGCTTGGAAAAGTAGATGCACCGTGTTGCCCCGTAGCGAAAGGCCCGCGGTGTATACGTAGCTATTTTGTATCATTACTAGTACTGCAGGCAGCTTAAAAGTGCTAGCCTAGCGTCAACCACATCAACACTTCCCCGATTAGAAAGAAAATAGTATCTTGCTTTCTAGGCCGCCAAATTGTTTTTAGCGCCCGTAGGCCAAACCCTCCCGAAAGCTCGCCAAGGACACGTATTAAAAAGTAGTCAATCGTTTGAAATCATGGAGAATAAAATTGCAATTTGGCGGTTTTATATGACGATTAAAAACGACTTGCAATTCCTGTGAAGCCGAACAATCACGAGACACTGACCTAATGCAACTCGGTATAGGGACGATTATCCAAAGTACTTTCAGGATGCACAGTTGGACGAACATATCTAGAGGCTTCAGCACGGTCGGATGCGAATGCGGGCTCTAAATGAGGTCATTGCCACGCTTGTATGACAAGAAAAGTCCACACGATCGGCAACTCGCCCGCTCCAGCTGTGAAGCCGAACACTCGCGAGACACTGACCTAATGCAACTCGGTAGGGACGATTATCCAAAGCACTTTCGGGATCCACGGTTGGACGAACAGATCTAGAGCGGCTTCAGGACGGTCGGATACGAATGCAGGCTCTAAATGAGGTCATTGCCACACTTATATGACGAGAAAAGTCCGCACGGTCGGCAACTCGCCCGCTCCAGCTGTGAAGCCAAACACTCGCGAGACACTGACCTAATGCAACTTGGTAGGGACGAATATCCAAAGCACTTTCGGGATCCACGGTTGGACGAACAGATCTAGAGCGGCTTCAGGATGGTCTGATACGAATGCAGGCTCTAAATGAGGTCATTGCCACACTTATATGACGAGAAAAGTCCACACGGTCGGCAACTCGCCCGCTCCAGCTGTGAAGCCGAACACTCGCGAGACACTGACCTAATGCAACTTGGTAGGGACGAATATCCAAAGCACTTTCGGGATCCACGGTTGGACGAACAGATCTAGAGCGGCTTCAGGACGGTCTGATACGAATGCAGGCTCTAAATGAGGTCATTGCCACACTTAAGGTACATTTATACTCCAACGTAACGTCGTCGGGCGCCGCGTAGCGCAGCGCGCGCAGGTAATTATTGGTTGCAGATATCGAGTTCCTGGTTGCCGGCCAATAAAAGGCGCGCGTTCTGCGCTATGCTGCGTTCAGTGCGCTCAACGTCGGAGTATAAACAGCCCTTTATATGACGAGAAAAGTCCACATGGTCGGCAACTCGCCCGCTCCAGCTGTGAAGCCAAACACTCGCGAGCAGTGGCGCACCCACGGGGGGGGAGGGGGGGGGGGGTTTGGGGGGTCATAACTTCCCCCCCCCCCCCCCCCCAGAGCTCTATGAGAAAATTTTTTTTTTTGTGTGCATATTTTGATGATTTTTTTAATGTAATGTCCGCAACGAGGACCTTTAAGGGTAAATAAATTCATCGCCCCCTCCCATCCTCCTTCCCCCCTCGTCGCTGCACTGGTGATTTGCACGGCGCGAGCGAGTCCTTTCCGTAATATACAATCTTACATTGGCAGATGACACACTATTACCAAAATTATCTATGTGGTACGTGAAAAGTGATCATCTGATGCGCCAATCTAGGTGTCACAACCTTGCGCCCCTCGATACACTGTCCGAGCAAAATGCAGAAACCGCCGATGATCGTATTCACGCTAACAGTGTCGCGGTCTGTACAGTCTCCCGCAGTGGCGCACCCACGGGAGGGGGGGGGGGGGGGGAAGGGAAGGTTGAGGGTTCTAGCCCCCAGTTCTGTAGCGGTCAATCGGAACCCCTTCGCCCCCGTTGCATTGACGATGATGCAAACGGCGTGACAGAGTTAGTATACGAAGGAGTCTGTTCCGGATTTTTTTATCGTAAGTACATTAACAAATTACACTATTTTCGCAATTACTTACGCGGTGAAACGGGCTCATCTCAGGTCCCAACCTAGGTGTTAACGTTTTGCGTCCCTCGACACGCTGTTTGAGCAAAATGAAATACCGCCGGTGTCGCGGTGTGTACATTCGTATATTTTATTTTCCTTGAATTTCTCTATCTACTGTAGGAGATATAAAATCATTATTAATCCTATGTTCAGACATGTTTCTTATGTGAAGAAATAAACTTCCCCAAAACACGAAGCGGGACGTTGGGCTCCATCAGTTAACCGCTGTGTCGTTTTTGAATCGCATTCTGTCCCCAACTGTTAGAGAAAAAGCCTCCACACTTTAAGTTATTATAACGCTTTCTCATTTTTGTGTAGCGCGGGTAGATGTTGTATAAAAAAAGCTGAGATATGCGTTACACACAAACTTTCATATTTGTTTCCAAAAAGGTTTTTCAGAAGGATTCTATATGAATTGATTGCATGGACTGCGTGCGTCATCACATTTCGAACCATCTAGGATCGAGTTATACATTTACTGCGTATTTTTGCAGGAAATGTTCTTGAAGGTGATAAGTTCAGTTCAGCGCGCTCCGCGCTTGTGGCCTTCGCCGACTTACGCTAGTCTTCGTGGGGGTCATGTCTTTTCTACGGCGGGCCTGCTTTGTGAGGGGTTTGAAGGATTTGGATTTCGGAGATAGGCTGGTCCCCGGCGCCTCCTCTCCCAACCTATTGTGACTGCCGAGGAGCCGCGGCTGGGTGCCGTCGAGACGGCGGACGGAGCACTAGCGAAACTACGAAGGGCGAAA